>JAYWIR010000043.1:0-124844 GCA_036172245.1 Raillietiella orientalis | reverse complement strand
CCCTCATGCCATCCCAGCAAACTTCGGTTGAGAGCACTCTTGACCACGCTGGCGACGGCGTAGGCTAGCAGATGGTACATCTTAGAAGAACGCCTGGGAGTCCCGAACGAAGCGCTGTTAAGACAAAAACGCAGCGCACAAAATCGTGCCGCGAAAAGCTCCGCGCTTGTTCGGTAGAAGTGGAAAGTGTGGAGGCAACTGATGCCGCCACTGGGGGAGCAATCCCTGTTCTCGCGTCCGGTGAAGTGGCGACTGTCGATATTGAACCCTCTGGCGAAAGAGAGGGGGAACCGCGCGCCGAGCTCGACGCAATCGAGGATGACGCCTTCCTGCAGGCGGTGGAAGAACTCATGGCTGAACCGCTGACCTAGTCATTCGACTCGAGATCCCAGTGAGATGGACCACCACCCAGCGGTCGATGGTCACCGGCAAGATCTTACGACCTTCAACGATCAGAGGGTGGGTGATTAGGCGTCGGGCCAAACTGATATCTTTGCATACCACCTCGACCCGCTGCCCGCCGCTGAGGACGGATAGGCCGTCAAGATCTTCTTCGAAGATATTGGCGTTCCGCAGCGCCTTCTTAAAGTTGCGTGCAATTCGCCCATCAAAAAGGTTGCCTACCTTGTAGACTAGCGAGGGTTTATACCCCGCTATCTTGTAGGCTTCTATCTCGGCGATGGCTTCCACAGTAGGAGCGGCCACCATGGCGCTCCATGACCATGGCTTCGCCGGGGACGATTCCGGGGCGGATGCCCCTGATCTAGTAGGCTGTGGGGACGAACAAGCCTCCCTCACGCCTACTTTTATCGCGGTGTCCTCGGGCAACGCTGCCATCGGACACCGACGATGTGCACGCACAAACTACTAAGCAAAAAACCACTCGCCTTGCCACGCAGGCGGAGCGCAGGAAATGCACGTCCTCTTACCACAGAGGGGAATTGGAATTGCCACTTGGGTACGCCCGGGGCGTTAATTATTAAAAAAAACTCTACAAACGCGGTACCAGGCCCGCTTACGGCTTTATGCACGGGACCTACCAAGACGCCGGAACGCATTTTGGCGTGACACTCCCCTGCAGCAAGAGGGGATGGGGAAAAAACAAAAACCAAAAAGCAAAACCACAAAAAAACAAAAGAGGTTGAAGGGCAGAGAAGGGATCACAATTCGCTGAGAGGAGGGCCCATCCGTTGAAGGAAGCCCTTGAGGTCCATCTGTATATTCCCCAGTTGGGGCCATCCAGCAGCTCTCCGCAAGAAGCGTTGGGCATATGGGATAACATCCCTCGCGTGTTGACCCACTCCTTCCTTCTTGGTGTCGCTCCATGCCGCCACCATGCCTCGGTCGCAGCACAAGGCGGCAAGGGCTGCGACTGGCTGCAGGGAGTCCTTCACGAAGAGGGGCCGAAGAACGTCTCTAGGGGAACTGCCCGCAGGGAGACCGAGGGTCGTCCCGAACCGTTCCCAAAGGGAGCGAAGGGCAGCACAGTCCACAATACGGTGAGAGAGCGATTCCCGCTCTCCTCACCTGACCCACGCAGGATCCACAACTCCTCTTGTCCAGTGGGAGCGGCGTGCGTTGCAGGGTAAACCTCAATGCAACAAGAGCAACGCCGACTCTTTCCACTTAAGGGGCAGTATCCTGGATTCCAGAAGAAGCGGGGGCCACTTCAGCACATCCGTAGGGATGGCCAGCAGCTCGCTGTATCTTAGACCTCGCGGCTGGACGCACGGGGTCGTGGCGAACACCAGTTGACCCATGGTCCTGACGCTCATTCTCTTCTCATGTTTCTCGATGCAGCAGGAGACTTGCCACCTTGGCGTTTGACTGCTGTAAAGCGCCCTCCTCAGGAAGGGCAGCGCCGTAGCCAGGCAGGTTGTCTTTGCCCACGTGCTTCTAGCTGGATTCTTCAAGAGATTTTTCAGAGTGCAGCGGGCGTAGGGGCTGCATCAGAGACGATTCTACGTTACGTGGCTTCTCCGGTTCACCACAGCGCACGTTCCAATGTACTCCTCCAGCCAGGCGGAAGAGTTGGTGGGGCAGCAAACCATCCAGCTGTTCTCCATGGCCAACGATGCCATGCGCCCCAGCTGTAGGCCGCATCTTCCGATCTTCCGGCCTAGGTTCAAAAAAAAAGACGCGAGTCCCTCCACCGGAACAAAGGACTGGCGAGTAGACGAGCCGGAATGCACCACGGGGTGCTCCACATCTTCGCTGCGATGGCGAGGGTACGCCATCGCAGCTGTTTCTCCACGCGCTCCAGCGTCAGAAGGCTGAGCCCGCTGTCCCGACGAGGAGCGCAAAGGGCCTTCAAAGGGACTCGGGGCCTCCCCTTGCCCCAAAGGAGATGCGGAGGAGGACCCTCGTCCTCTTGTTAACAACTCCTGGGGCGGGGAAAGCAAAAAGCAATAAGCGGAGGATGAAGGCCGCAAAGGCGTTCAAAACCGCGGCCCGTTCTGGCAAGTGAAACTTGCCTTCCAGGAACGGGCCGATCGCCGTCAGGACTTTTGGAGGCAAGTGGACCACGCTTTCGCAAGGGAGAAGTCCCCCAACGGCACACCAAGTTACTTGATGCATCTCGAGATTGGGATCCCCAAACGAACCCATTCCTGCTGCCCTGCCCACGTCGCACCAACTGGCACCACCGACGACTTCGCCCTGTTCACCTGCAGTCCGGTCCCGCGGTTGAGCAGGTCGAAGAAATCTCCGACCGCCTTCAAGGGGGGGGACATATGTAACAGGAGCAGAAGATCGTCGGCATAAACACTTACGGCGGACGTAAGGGGGCACGAGCACGGCAAGGGGGTTAAAGTCACACTGTACGCTCTCAGCACCCACACAAAGTAGGTGCTAAAGAGCAGGGGGCTGACGCTATCTCCCTGCATTATGCCCCGCCGCACCGGCACGCCATACACCTTGTGACCGCTGAAAGAGACGGTAATCATCGCATTCCGCCAGCCAGAGCGCAGGAAGGATATCAAGCAGGGTATGAAGCCTATGCGACCCAATCGCTCCAAGAAAAGTTCCTGGTCCACACAGTCGAACGCCTTGTGCGCTCCTGGGTGTACGTGTTTTCTCAGTGCTTCTCGTGCCAGGAAGTCTCCCCCAGTGCAAGCGTCGTGTGGTTCGGTGGTCGATCAGGCAGCGATGCCTGACGCGACCACCAGGGATAGCCAGGGGACAGCGGCAACGCCGCCCCCGGAGGCGATGGAGAGCCAGGGGGCGGCGCCAACTTCGCCCCCAGAGGCGATGTAGGTGGAGGAATCCGCCCCCACAGAATCATTCCCCGCTGCAGCGCGGGCGTGGAGCGCCGTTGTGTCGGCGCCATCGCCTACAGCCGCTTCGGAATTGTCGGCCTATGTAGAGGAGGGGTACAACCCCTCATTGTTTTACAAGGTAGGCAATTTATATTCTTTAGAGAGCGCGCGCGCCTTCTCGAAGGACATGCGCGCTCTCGATGTGAAAGAGGAGGAGCTCAGCGCTATGACCATCCGCAGCGGGGGTCAGTACGTTGAGGTCATCTGCAAACATGCAGAGCTGGCCCAACGACTGCTTAAAATCCCCGTTGTGATGGAGATGCGCAGGCTCCTCCCCACTACGACGGACCGCAGCATGGTGGTCCACCTGTTAGGCGTCACCCCGCGAATGCGCAAAGAACAGGTTCGCGCCGCGTTGGAGGAATACGGAACGGTCCACGCGCAGTGGACGAAAGTTAGTCCTTTCGAGGACTACACGGGGCTGCAACACGTCCTCACTGCTGCGCGCGTGACCGTTCGGGAGGATTGCACACTTCCCCACAAATTGGTGGTTGAAGGCAAAACCGTCGACCTCTGGTATGTGGGGAAGCCGAAATACTGTGGCTTCTGCAATACGTCGGGCCACCTCAAAAAGAGGTGTCCCAATGTGCAGTGCCAAGTATGCGGCACAATGGGCCATACGAGGGAGGTTTGCCCAAAAGGAGCAGTGCGGGTGGTTTCCAAGAGAAACCTTAAAAAACGCGCACGGGTTCTGCAGAAAAGGCTGGCGGCGAAAGCTGCCGCGAAGGCTGGGCCACCCGCGCCCAAGACCCAGGCCGCAGCCGAGACCCTGGCAACCAACGCCGAAAAAGTTGAGGGAGCCAGTATGGAGACTAGATGGCAAGTGGCAACGGCCAAAAAATCAAAGAAGGAGAGGAGGATGGAAGAGAAAATCGCCTACCAACAGAAGCAGAAAGAGCAGGGTAGCGCGATTATTAAAGAGTGCAGCGTCGTTGTCGAACGCGTTCTCTATGTTGCCGAACGCTGCCGGAAAGAACTCCCCGCTACCAACGACCACCCCTCTGCTGACACAATCAACAGCGAGGGGAGCTAGCCGGCGGCGCCGTCCGTCATCGACAACACCATCGATGACGTAGCCTTCGCGAGAGCCGCGGAGGAGCTGGCAGCCTCGTTGCAGCCAGAACCCTCCAAGGCTGGCAAGAAGGCCGTAAGGCGTCCGGCATCCCCTCAGGAATCCCCCACTTTCGACCCCGAGGTGGAGGCCTGAAGCACAGCCTCCGTATCCACGGCACCGCGCAAAAAGGCTCGACGTAAGTCCACAAAGCCGAGGAAGCTCGTGTCCCCCGTCGAAGGGGAAGAGATGGCTTCCGCAAGCGAGAGTGCCATGAGCGTGGGAAACTCTCGAAACCCGTCGCCCGAGAGAATCCCACGCACGGACACGGAGGGGATGGAGGAAGTGGAGGCCCAATAGGTGCCTCAGGTGCCTGAGAAGGCCGAAACCCCCATGGACATCCCGCCCGCCTCGCAAGAGGAGGGCTCCCCTACACCTTAATCTTCCCAGCAGTAATGCCAAGAATCACCACCCGCCGTCGTCTGCGCATCGCCGTTTGGAACGTGAACGGCATGACAGACGCCGGCAGGAGACGAGACATATCCGCCCTTCTGGAGTACTAGGACCTTGCGCTGCTGCAGGAGATCCACGTGAGCTCTGCAGAACCAGCGCAAGAGATCGAAAGGATCTCCGGAGGACGGCTATGGTACAGGTGTGGGAGAGCGAGAAGTTGCGGTGTCGCCTACCTGCTTCGGCCAGCCGTCGAGACCGCGGCTCGGGGCGTGCGGTTCGACGATCACGGTCGTGTCGGCCAGCTGACTCTCAGGTGGTCCGACTCGATCGATCTGATCGTCACGAACGTGTACGCACCGAGCGGCAAGGACCTGATGAGCAGGAGGGCGAGGAAAGAGTTTTTCCTTGCCCTCCGGCGAGACTGGCTGACCGAAGAGGCGTGCGGAATGCCCATCTGGTTGCAGGCGATTTCAACGTTCGCCTGAAACCAGATGGGCAGAATCACGTGCGTGTCCAGGTGAACGAGGTGTGCATGGCGGTGCACACCTGTCATTTGTTGGCCAGTGCACCGGTGATGGAAGAAAGCATTGACCACGTGTTTCTTGACGAGCACCTGTGCCCTCGCGTGGGGAGGCGCGGCAAGGTACCGTGCGAGCTCTCCGACCATCGCCCGCTAGTCCTCGAGATCCATCCGCGCGACAGGGGCCCCCCTTCTTCAGCGTGACGTCTCCCAGGGGACTGGCTGAAGCTCCCGAACGCGGCGGAACATCTCCGCACGTTCATACGGAGCTTCAGGCTGCGGACACTCCAGGATTGGGACCGCTTCAAGCGGTCGGTCCAGGAGTTCTGCGACCAGTTCCCTCTGCACCGCTTACTTACCGGTTATGGGACCGGGGTCCGTAAAGAACGAGCCTACCTGCGGGCCCGTCCTTATGCCAGGACCCCCGACATCCGCAGGCTGGCGGAATACAAAGCGGGAGCCGAGAAGCAAGCCTGGCAGTAGGGATCGGCCAGCTTACTGACGATCAGGGCCAGGAGCACTCGGCACCTGTCCAAATCCGCGGCCTGCTGAGGAGTTACTACTCCTCCCTGTATACCAGGGCACCTCCGGAGACGAACTTCTCACGATTCCTGCTTCCCAAAGGCGCTCCAGCGATCGAAGAGTAGCAGAGAAAGACCCTCCACGAGCCTTTCACGATGGACGAGATCCTCTCGGCCATCGGGAAGCTCAAGAGGCGAAAGGCTTCAGGGGAGGACGGCCTGCCCGCGGAGTTTTATCAAACTTTCGCGACTGAGCTTACTCCCCTGGTACAGCATCTCACCTTGCTGATACGCGAAACAGGTGACGTTCTTGCCTCGTTTCGTTCGGCAAAGGTGCGGCTCCTCCCTAAGGAAGGAGATCTGAGGAGCATGAACAACTGAAGTCCCATCACAATAGTGAATGCGGACATCAAGTTGCTGTTTAAGGTTTGAACAGAGCGTCTGGGACAAGTTGCCAACATAATCATCAGCCCGGAACAGACATATGCTGTTCCCGGGCGAAGCATGAAGGCGAACCTTTTCCTCGCTTCCACCTGGCTAGAGCTCCAACATGAAAGGAGCTTGGTACGCAGTTGGAATTCCGGTGCGTGCGCCGGCAAGGGGTTGGATGGTCGGGTGTGAATGGGA
The DNA here is from genome assembly GCA_036172245.1 of Raillietiella orientalis. NCBI lineage: Eukaryota > Metazoa > Arthropoda > Ichthyostraca > Raillietiellida > Raillietiellidae > Raillietiella > Raillietiella orientalis. Next base: position 118,355 of record JAYWIR010000043.1, on the reverse strand, counting down.
GCCCTTGCGGTCGCAATCGACTTGCGAAAAGCATTCGATTGCGTCGACCAGAATCTCCTTCTGGAGCTTCTGGAACGCTTGGGCTGCCCGGCATTATTAGTGGCCTATCTGCGCTCCTGCTGGCGCGACGCGCTCATCAATGATACTTTTAGCGGGCAGACCGTGCACGGCGTGCCGGTGCGGCGTGGGATCCGGCAGGGAGACAGCCTGATCCCCTTGCTCTTCAGTACCTACTTTGAATTGGTACTGAGAGAGTACAGGGGAACTCTGGCGCACCTGCCGCACGACTGTGCCGGTACATCGGTCGTTTCAGCATACGCGGACGATTTTCTGCTGCTGCTCCCTATGTCCACCCCGGCTTCGGCGGTCGAGGAGTTCTTGGACCTGCTGCATCGGGAACCGGACTTACGGTGAACAGGGCTAAGTCGTCTGAGATGCCAGTTGGTACGGCGTGGGCAGGGCAGCAGGACTGGGTCTGTCTAAGGATCCCCACGGCGAGATGCTTCAAGTACCTTGGTGTGCCGTTGTTGGACTACTCCCCTTCGGTAGCGTGGTCCGGCTGCCTCCAAAAAGTAGAGACGGCGATCGGCCCGTTCCTTGCGGCAGGTTTTTCCTGCCTGAACGGGCCGCGGTTTGGAACACGTTCGCGGCTCCTCTCCTCCGCACCTTGCTTTTTGTTTGCCCCCCCACAGAGAGAATTAAAAAGCGGACAAAGGACCTCCTCCGTATCGCCCTCTGGGGCAACGGGAGGGCCCGAGTGCGCTTAAAGGACTTGTGCGCTCCTCGTCGGGATGGTGGTCTGGGCCTCCTGACGTTGGAGCGGCTGGAGCTTTAGCTCCAGTTCCGATTGTCCGCACTCGTTCCAGAGTTGTGGTGCACCTGTTGGTGCGTCCCTGCACGTCTCCTTCTCTAGCAAGCCACCGGCAAGACGGGACTGACGTCGTTTCTTGCACTCCGTCGCTGCGTCAACCGATGCGGACTCCAGCTACGGAGGGTGGCTGCGCTGTATAGGAAAAACCCAGGATTGCTCACCTGTCGCCCTTTGAACGGTAGTGCCTGGTTGCAGGAAACCGTTCGAACGTGGGGACAGTTCGGCATGCAACGCTCCCAACAGGAACGAAGGTTCCTGTTTGGGGGTTACAGAATTTGCACGCTCTGCGAGATCCTGGAGGATCCAAAGAAGGGAGCGTGGGCAGGAAGAACCCCCCTCGTTGCTGCGCTTCCCTCCCTGATGGAAGATCTGGGCAGCAATGTTGCAAGGAAGTGAGTGGTTACAGTAACAATCTCCGGAAAGGAGAAGAAGATAGGAGAGTGGAAGACGGGCCAGTTAACAGACGCTGCGACCCCGAGTACGCCTCCCAATGGACTTCTGCGCTGGGGTGCTCTGCTCGATGTTCCCATTGAACATCTGAAGTGGCCCCCGGTGCTCATGAACACTTCCGCCCTTTCCTTAAAATGGCAGGAGTCGGCTCTCCTGTTGCAGCACTGGGGACTCCCCTTCAACGCCCGCCGACACCACTGCACCTGGGGAGCGGTGGACCACAATTGCGTCAAGTGTGGGAAACGGGATTCCCGCCCCCACCTGCTAGTGGATTGTGTTGCCCTTCGGCCCCTTTGGTTTCGCTTTGCCGCGGCCATCGGAATCCCCTGCAGCAACATTAGGGACGCACGGAAAGCCCTCTTCGTTGCCGACGCCCTTCGACTAGCGGCCTCGTTAGCAGCTCTGTGCTGCCTCCGCGAAATCGTCGTCGCCTGGAGCAAGGCTACGGGAGGACCACACGACCAGGGTGCTATGCAGCCAGCCTCTTAGTTTCTGAGAAGGGCGATCCGATGGCCCCACCTAAATCCAGGAATACAGATGGAGCTTGCCGGCATCCTGCAAAGGATGCAACGGCCCCACCAGCAACTGTGATCCCTTCCCTTACCCTCAAAACTTTTCTTTTTTTTTTTGTTTTGTTTTTTTTGTTTTTCCCTTTTCCCCCTGCTGCCGTGGTAAACCGTACCGGTCTGCGAACCGGTGACCCGGCAGGCTCTGTGTTTGTTCGTGCGTGGCTGGAGCAATGCTCCAGCCACCGCACGTCTTGGTAAAAGTTTATTTTACAATAAACGCCCCGGCGAAATCCGGGTGAAAATCGAACGCCTTATGGAGATCGACTGCGATCGCTAGGGCTCTTTTCCCAGCCCCGGGGTCCCTTCCCAGAACCGCTAACAGCCCCAATGTGGGGTTGCCGATTTTCCCTTTCCCTTTCTTTTCTCTCCTTTGCCGGTGCATCCACGTGCTTGCGAAGAAGAGCCTTGCGTCCATAGTTCGCCCGGGAGCAGCATAGGTCTGCTCCGTGCTAATTATGGACTCTGCCACCTGTCACAAACCCGACGCCCATAGCCCCGCTAGCAACTTGGCGTCCGTTTTTACGATTGTGATCGGACTCCAGTTGTGCAATTTCCTGAGGTCTCCCCCTTTCGGAAGGAGCCTCACTCTTTCTGACCGAAACGAAGCGGGAACATCGCTATTGCCTCGGATCAGCCTTGTCAACACGAGCAGCAGTTGTGGCAGCTCTTCCGCGAAGCACTGAGAGAACTCCGCGGGCAAGCCGTCCTCCCCTGACGCCTTTACGTATCTTGAGGCTTTTGATACCGGCGAGATTTTCTCCGGTAGTGAAAGGCTCGTCGAGGCTTACCGACTCCTCTTCCCCTATTGCAGGGGCACCATCCGGGAACAAGCGCCGAGAGGCATCTTGGTCCGGAGGCGTCCTTGCGTAGCGACATGAATAAAATCTTCTCACGAGATGCCGTACTGACGCCGGGGTCCAACATTCCCGGCCCTGGTCGTCCAGCAAGTTGCCGACCTGGATTGCTAGGCTTGGCGTTCGGCTTGAGCGCGGTACTCGGCCAAGCGACGAAAATTAGGGGTTCTCTCGTAACGACGGGTCTGTAAATAGGCTCGATGGTTGCGAGCACCCTCGCCGAATCCGGGGGGCAGGCGATCCAGAGGGAACTGCTCAGAGAACTCGCGGACCGATTCCTTAAAAAGGTCCCAGTCCAGGAGATTCCGGAGCGTCGAGCGGACGTGTCTTTTCGTTGCTCCTGAGTTCCATTTCCGTTGGTGCTTTTGTGTGGTGTGGGTGGAGGATTAGGCAGAAATGCCTGATACCACCACCGGTGAGGATCCTGCGACGATGACCTCATTGCCCCCGGAGCAGATGGAGGTGAGGGCTCCCGCATCAGTGGAGGCTCCCGCCAGCACGGATGCGCCCCCGGCCCTACCCAGGGCTTGGAACGCCGTGGCTGCGGCACCTACGCCAGCGGCTATGGCGGAAATGCGCGCTTTCCTGGAGGAGGGGTATAACCCACCCCTTCTATGTAAGGTAGGCGGTCTATATTCTCCCGCGAACGCGCGCGCCTTCTCACGGGCGATGCGCGTTCTCGGCGTACAGAAAGAGGAGCTTCTGGCTATGTCCGTCAGAAGCGGGGGTCACTTTGTGGAAGTTATCTGCAAGGAGGCAACTCTTGCGCAAAGACTTCTGCGAACCCCCGTAAGTATGGGCAGCCGGAGGCTTCTCCCAATAACTGAAGACCGGTCGGTGATCATTCACCTGACCGGTATCACGTTCCGGATGACGAAGGAGGCCGTCCGGAACGAATTGGAAAAATTCGCAACTATCCACGCGCTGTGGGGAAAGCCTACTCGTTATGTCGATTACGACGGGTTGCTTGGCGGCCTGGGTGCAGCGCGAGTGACGGTTCGCGAGGGATGTGAGGTTCCCCACAAACTCACCGTCAACGGTGAATCCGTTGACGTGTGGTACGTGGGGAAACCCAAGTTTTGCGGCTGCTGCAGCAGCTTTGGTCACCTTAAAATGAAGTGTAAGAGCGTGCAGTGCCAGCAATGCAAACAAGCGGGGCACACCCGTCTGGTGTGCCCACAAAACACAGTCCGCGTCGTGTCCGCGAAAAACGCGAGAAAGTGCGCGGCAAAAAAGAGAAAGAAGCTGGCAGCTCGTGCTGCTGCTAAGGAGGTCACCTCCGCCACCAAGGCGAAGTCCAGCCCCGAAACTTCGGCGAAAAACGCCAAAAAGGTCGAGAGCGAGGGTCAAGAGCCAGGGTGGCAGAAGGTCGACCCCAAGAAAAACTCCCATGAGAAGGGAAAGAACGTGGCGAAACGAAGCGAAACCGCTCTGCGCCGCGATAAAATTAAAAGCTGCTGCGTCGTCGTAGAGCGGATTCCCGCCATCGACGAATGCGGCGCTAAAGAACTCGCTGCTGCCCCTGCTCAACCCTCCGTTGACAAAGTCAACAAGGAGGGGAGCGAGTCGGCGGCGTCCGTCATCGAGCTCACGCTTGATGACTTCGCCTTCGAGCGCGACGCGGAGGAGCTGGCTGCCTCGCAGCAGCCTGTTGCCCCCAAGGCTGGCAAGAAGGCCGTCAGGCGTCCGGCTTCCCCTCAGGAGTCGGCCACTTCCGACCCCGAGGTGAAGGCAGGAAACACAGCATCCATCTCCGCGGCACCCCGCAAGAAGGCTGGACGTAAGTCCACAAAGCCAAGGAAGCTCGTATCCCCCGTCGAAGGGGAAGAGATGGCTTCCGGTAGCGAGGGTGCCATGAGCGTGGGAAACTCCCGGGACCCGTCGCCCGAGAGAATTCCACGCTCGGACACGGAGGGGATGGTGAGGATGGAGGCCGAACAGGTACCCCAGGCTCCTAATGGGGCCTCCGTCCTCGTTCCGATGGTCCTCGTACCGATGGACCTTTTTTACACCTGCCCCGCGGCAGGTGCCTCGACGCCACTTTCCCAGCCATAATGCCGGGAATCGCCTCTCGCCGTCGTCTTCTGATCGCATGTTGGAACGTGAACGGGCTAAGCGACGACGGCAAGAGGCGTGACGTGGCCGCCACCCTGGCATCCTTCGACCTGGTGCTGCTGCAGGAGATCCACGTGATCTCCGCAGATCAAGCCCGGGAGATTTCTCACCCGGTCACGCCGGGGCGTTTATTCCATATAACATAACCAAAAAAAAAAGCAATTATACAAAATAAACCAGTTGGGAACCAAACTCCCAACCGACGACTGAACAAGAATGAAGAGAATATTGCTGGCACGCAGGCCAGAGTAACAGTTTTGTGAACGGTGTGGGGGGGCGGGAAACACACAGAAACCAAAATAAAATAAAAACAATGAATAAGGAGGACGGGATAAGGGTCTTTGGGATCGCTCTGGAAGACACGGGGATAAAAGCATGGGCACCGGAAAATTTACCGAGCGAACGGGGACGGGGTATGGGTGGGCGAGAGGTCGCAGGGGTCACCGGATTACGCCGTTCTCAAAGGTGTGTAAACCGGCGATGTATGCCGGTGATGTCCTCATTCACCTTGTCACGAAGATGAGACCACCTTGAAGCCTTCTCCATGAATTGAGCTGCAAGCAGGTGAGCCTCCCTTCGCTGCGATGACAACTCCAGGGCGTAGCGGGCCTTCACGATGGCGCGAACGCAACACATGGTCGCGACAATCGCGCCAACCGAAAGTCCATTTCTGCTGAAGAAGCGCCGCAGCACATCAATGGCAGTGCCTCCTTGTGGCATGATGGCCGAAGTGAGCCTTTGCCACAGTTCCCGGAGGTCACCGCAGTCCAACAAAAGGTGCGGAAAAGACTCGATCTCTCCGCACCTTAAACAGTTTGGCAAAGCAGCTCCCCCGGAAACGATGCTTCGCTGCCTATTACAGTGAAATGCACAATGTAAAAAGAGCAGCACATCTTGTTTCCACTTAAGGGGGAACACGGAGCTGTCCAAACAAACGGGGGGAACCACTATCTCTCCGGGGGGCACACTTAAATGTTCGCTCCACCGAAGCAGTCCCTTCGCCCGATTCCGAGGTGTGGCGGCTTGCACCAGCTCCTTTGTCGTCCAGCTGCCGAGGAGCTTACTGACTCCCGCCATTTTGCAGGAGAACTCCCATTCCGCCGGTAGGCAACCGTCGTTGCTTGCCCTGAGGGCAGACAGCGCTACGGCGAGTGGTGTGGCGGCCAGACGATCCGACAACTTCTTGTCCTGCATGACTTCGTCCATTTGATGACTGAGGAGAAGTCGAGGGCGTCGAAGATCTTCCGGGCGCGTTCCTTCGGAAGCTGCCCACGATGAAAAAGATTCCTGCCGCCATGCATTAATGTTCATGGGGCGGCAGGAGATCCAGCTTTGGGCTTCCAGCAGTGAGGAAAGCTGCCTCAGCGGGAAGCCAAACCCTATTCTGGTGTGCCGAAAGTGGGGTAGCAACGAAAGCAGTCCCTCGCTTCCCGTGCAGCGCCTCAGTATAAGGCGTGCGGGTAAGCACCACGGCGTACACCACAGCTTGGCACAGAGCCGCAGCATGCGAAACTGCACCTGCAGTTCGATGCTGTTTAAGTCGAGGATGCCCAAGCCGGCATCCTGACGCGGCGCCACCAAGTCTTTAAGTCTAACACGGGATCTTGCAGCGCCCCACAACGCTCTGCGTAGAAGGCGCTGCGCCCAGACTTTGACTTCCTGGGGGGGTGGACAAACAAAAAACAGGGGGCGGAGGAGGGGGGCAACGAAGGTGTTCCAGATGCAGGCCCGTTCCGGCAAGACGAACTCGCCTCCTGAAAACGGGCTAAGTGCACGCTCTGCCTTCCGAAGGCAGTCCGACCACGCTTCTGAGACGCAGAAGTCGCCCAACGGCACGCCAAGGTACCTGAGGTACCTGCCCGGGGGGATCCCCAGGTCGATCCAGTCGGACTGCCCCTCCCACGTCGCACCAACCGGAACAACCATACACTTACTCCTGTTAACGCTCACGCCCGCACCACGACGGATCAACTCAAAGAAATCTTCAAGCGACGCTGTCGGGGTGGACATGGGCAACAGGAGAAGCAGGTCGTCGGCATAGGCTGCCACGGCGGGCGTACCTGGACAGGAGCTCGGCAGGTTGGCTAGCGTCAGCCTGTAAGCCTCCAGCACCAATTCGAAATAGATGCTGAAGAGCAGCGGGCTTAAGCTGTCACCCTGCCTAATTCCTCGTCGTACCGGCACGCCGTACACGCGACAGCCACTGAAAACAATGGATGTAATCGCGTGGCGCCAGCAGGAGCGCAAGTACGCCATCAGGGATGCCGGAAGACCCAGACGTTCCAAAAGCTCAAGAAGAAGCTTTTGGTTCACGCAATCGAAAGCTTTGTGCAGATCGACTGCAAACGCCAAGGCTCCCGGTGTCTCCCTTTGCGTCCCGCGCCTCCGTCGGTGAGAGATCGAAGGCGTCGCTTCCGCACGACGATCCACCGCCACACGATGCTGCAATTGCAGCCATGTGCGGATGAACAAGAGATTCGCGTCCATGGACCGCCCAGGAACAGCGTACGTCTGCTCCGGACTTACCAAGGATTCCGCGATCCTACCCATCCGCGCCACCCAAAGTTTCGAGAACAACTTGACGTCCGAATTCACTAATGTGATCGGACGCCAGTTGTTCAGTTGGCGCAAATCTCCGCCTTTCGGCAGTAGACGCACCTTCGCTGAGCGAAACGAGGCGGGGACATCGCGCGAGTCTCGCATCAGCGACGAGAGCTGGAGCACCAGAGGGATGAGCTCCGCCGCAAAACACTGAAAGAATTCCGCGGGGAGCCCATCTTCGCCTGGCGCTTTTCGTCTCTTGAGTCCCGAGATGGCCGAGGAAATTTCCTCTGCCGTGAAGGGCTCATCAAGACGCGCGCGTTCCTCCTCGTCTACAACAGGTGCATCAATCGGCAGAAGCAGCCGGGAGAGGCTGCGTTCCGTCGGTGCCTCTGCATACAGAGAAGAGTAATAGCGCCTGACTATCCGTCGCACGTCGGCTGGAGCCGAGCATTCCTGGTCCTGGTCGTCGAGCAGAACTGTCGCCCCTGACTGCCAGACCTGGCGCTCGGCCTTGGCCTTGTACTCGGATAATCGACCAACGTCCGCGCGCCTGGAAAAGGAGCGGGCCTGCAGAAAATCTCTGCTGTTGGCTACGCCCTCTCCGAAGCCGCGCGGAAGCTGGTGCAAGGGAAACCGGCAGCAGAACTCGCGGACCGATCTTTTCAGATCGTCCCAGTCCTCGAGCTCACTTATGGCAACGCCGAGGAGGTACTGGCGAAGATGCTCAGCCGCCTCCGAGTGGCTTAGCCAGTCTGCCGGCATCCTCCAAAAACAGTTTGGAGGCCCCTTGCCTGGCGGGAGCAACTCGAACTCGAGCCTGTTGTGGTCTGAAAGCACGGACGGCACGGGACCTCTCCGACCCACTCGACAGAGCAAGTGTTCATCAAGGTCTACGTGGTCCGGCGTTGCTGCCATAACAGGGTCGCTAGCGAACAAGTTGCACGCGTGCACGGACGCGCACATCTCTTCCGCTAGCAACTTTTCCCTTTTGTGGGATCTATTCTCGGACAGCAGGTGGACGTTAAAGTCCCCCGCAATGAGATGGGCCACAGTAGGGTGAGATCGAGTGAGCCACTGGCCTTGAAGGGTACCGAAGAACTCAATCCTTTCGGCCTATCGTCCAGCACCGCTCGGCGCGTACACGTTGGTTACGACAAGGTCGATCGAGTCGGACCACTTGAGTACAAGCTGTCCCACTCGGCCTTCCGTGTCGAAACGAACGCTGCGCACCGCTCCCGCCAAAGTTCCTCGCACGAAGAAAGCGACGCCGCACGTACGTGCAACGCCGCACCTATAAAGTAGCGTTCCGCCCGCGCGCCGTTCGATTTCGGCAGCCTGCTCTCCGGAGATGCTGTGAATCTCCTGCAGGAGCGTCAAGTCGAAGGCGCGCAGAGCGTCAGCCACTAGTCGCCTTTTCTCCTCGTGTTGGAGCCCGTTGACGTTCCAAGACGTTACGGCAACACGACGAGAAGACGCGATTGCCCTCATCACGGCTGGGAAAGCGAGGCCGTTGTGCTCGCCTCACCCGGCGAGCGGGCAGTAAGCAGCACGACGGGCTGGAGGGCGCGGTCGCCACCGGCCTCAACTGTGCTGCACGTAATCGGGTGCTCCTCCCCGGGTGCAGAACCTGTGGGTTCCGAGGTGAGCACTCGCCGTTCCGCGGCGAGTGTGTCACGCCTCAGGCTTCAGCCCTGCGGGCGCTCGCTCCCGCGCGAGTTACGCGTCGTTCAGCTGCGTTATCGGACTCCTTTGCGGAGTCTGATGCTCGCACGATCGACGTGCGCTTGCATCCGTCCGATTGCACCGGAATGGTCTTCTCGGCGGTCACAGAAGCGGACTTGCACGCGTTGAAGGCGTTGGCTTTTTCCTTGGAAGAGTCACAAGCCGCGCGTGTTTTCGTATTCGCGCGACTGCTTCTTCCTTTGGAAGAGCTCAGGGATGGAGGTTGCGGAGCTTTCTTTGGAGATTTTTCTTTCCTCCTCTCCACAACCTTCCATTCGCCTTCGCGATTTTCGGAAGCTTTCGCGACAGAAGTTGCGGAAACCTCCGGGATTTTCGCTGCGTTCTCTGGGGGCGTTGCTTTCGCTACGCGTTTAAAAAGCGGCAACGGAGTCACCTTCTTGACAGTCGGGAGATTGCTCCTCTCCTGCCGAGTCGGCGATGGGGCGACTGCATGCAGCGTGCTTTTGGTCGTTGCGACGCTGCTTTTTACGGCTTTCGTAGCCTTTGCAGTGGGGCCTGCGCTGCAGTGGGGCTGTCCGGAACTCGGAAGGGACAACGGAACGGGGCAAGAAGTCTTCGCACTGTTGCGATCTTCCTGTTTTCCTACCTTTTTCTCCAGGGTGTTACGGAGATTTCCTGGTTCCAGGTTCGGAAAGGTGCCTGCGAGTTCGGCAGAGAGGGAAGGCACGGCACGCGTCAAACCCTCGCCCCCCTTTTTAATTGGCTTCCCCGCCGTGACTTTCCCCTTTCGGGGCGTTGCGGGCGGGGATGCTTTCTTTTTATCCGCGGATCGCTCGTGGTTTTTTTCGAGTTTTTGCGGACGACGTTTTTTATTTGCCGCTGCGGCTTTTCGTGCAGTGGTCTCTTGAACCCGACGAATTTCCGCTGCGGCTCTTTTACTTGCAAGTACCGGGCACTTCTTGATTTCGTGCCCGGAATCTTTGCAATAGCGGCATCTTGGAGAGGGGCACTCTTTAATTCGGTGCCCATCCTTGCCGCACTGCTCGCACGCGCGAGTCTGGCCTATGAACCACAGGTGAACGACCGTGCCGTTCACCTGCAGCTGCTCAGGCACAACACGCCTGTTCGCGACGGTGATCCTCGCGGAGGCTTGTCCAATGTGGACAGAGGGGAAATCCTTTAGAGGATTTGGCCTCCTCCACAGAGCGTGCACGGTGGCGAACTTCGCCAGCACACTTACGACATCGCGGTCGGAGATTTCCGGTTCGATGTCGCACAATTGAACGACAAAAGAGTCGTCCATCGCGGTAGGTAGGACTTCCTTGCCATTGATGGTCAACGGCGTACGGAGAAGGCGCTGCACAAGTGCTGCGTTCTTGCCCCGAATCTTCGTATATTCCATCCTGCCAGCAGGCATTATGGCAAGGAGTTCCTCCTCGCGAACGCCTATCCGGACGAGCTCATCATTGAGCTCACGACCGATTCTCCCGTTAAGTGGCCCACTGACCTTATAACGGAGTGCAGGCATGTATCCTGATGACACATATGCCTGGAACTCCGCATCGCAGGGTCCTGGTCTTTGGGAGGTAACGACGGCGTAACTCCTCACCGGGGGCGAGGAAACCATTACGGAGGATGCGGCCACTTCAAGTGCAGCTGAAGTGCATCCAGTGGCTTGCTCCTCCACACTATCCTGTGTACTGGCCATGCTGCACTATGCTACTTGGCAGATTGCACAGGAACACACAAGTGCGAGCAAAAACGCAGGCACAAAGTTGCCCGATCGTTGGCGCGGAAAGACGCGGAAACACGTCTGCACTGTACGAGCCCGGGAGATCGAACGGATCTCGGGTGGGCGGCTGTTGTGGCGTTGCGGCACCGCGAAATCAAGCGGTGTCGCCTTCCTGCTTCGGCCAGCCATCGAGACCGCAATAAAGGCCGTTCGGTTCGATGACGCAGGTCGCATCGGTCAGCTGACTCTCAGCTGGTCCGACTCTATCGACCTGGTCGTCACCAACCTATACGCTCCTAGCGGAAATAACGCGTTGAGGGCGAAGGCAAGAAGGGAATTCTACCTTGCCCTGAGACGCGATTGGCTGACCGATGCAGGAGTTCGCAAAGCGCACCTCATCGCTGGTGATTTCAACCTGCGCCTGCTTTCAGGTGTGCCGGATACACTGAACGACCGCGTCAACGAGTTGTGCGCACAAATGAACACGCGCAACTTGTTGGTTGGGGACACAGCCATGGAAAGCAGCATCGATCACGTGTACCTTGATCAGCACCTATGCTCTCGGGTGGGCAGGCGCGGCAAGGTACCGTCCGAGCTGTCGGACCATGGTCGGATCATGTTCGAAGTGCGTCCGCGCGACAAGGGCCCCCCCTCGTCAGCGTGGCGTCTGCCAGGGGACTGGCAGAAGTTTCCCGACGCGGCGGAGCACCTCCGCGCGTTTATTTGGAGCTTCAGGATGCAGACACTTCAGGACTGGGACGGCTTCAAACGGTCGGTCCTGGAGTTCTGCAACCAGTTCCCCCTCCATCGCATACCTGCGGGATTTGGGGAGGAGCCGCGTAACTAAAGGCTCTATCTTCAGGCCCGACGTTACGCGAGAACCCCCGACATGCGCAGGTTAGCAGAGTATCGAGCGGGAGCCGAGAGGCAAGCCTGGCAATCCGGGTCGGCCAGCTTAATGGACGACCAGGGCCGGGAGCACTCGGTTCCCGCTCAGAAACGCGGAATAGTGAGGAAATTTTACTCCTCCCTGTACGCCAGGGCGCCTTCGGAGCGAGACGTCTCACGACTTCTGCTTCCGGAAGGTGCTCCAGCGATCGGGGAGGAGGAGAAAAGAAGCCTCGACGAGCCTTTCACGATGGACCAGATCCTCTCGGCCATCGGAAAGCTCAAGAGGCGGAAGGCTCCAGGGGAGGACGGCCTGCCCGCGGACTTTTACCAAACTTTCGCGGCTGAGCTTACTCCCCTGGTACATCAGCTCACCTTGCTGATCCGTGAAACAGGTGACGTTCCCACCTCGTTTCGTTTAGCAAAGGTGCGGCTCCTCCCGAAGGGAGGAGACCTAAGGAGCCTGAACAACTGGCGTCCCATCACAATAGTGAATGCAGACGCCAAGTAGATAGCCAAGATGTGGGCAGAGCGTCTGGGACAGGTTGCCAACATCTTCATCAGCCCGGAAGAGACTGATGCTGTTCCCGGGCGGAGCATGCAGGCGAACCTGTTCCACGCTTCCACATGGTTGGAGCTCCAACAAGGAAGGGGCTTATTGAGCAGCCGGAATTCCGGTGCGTCCGTTGGCGGGAGACGGAACGGTCGAGTGGGGAAGGGAGCCCTTGCGGTCGCTGTCGACTCTCGTAAAGCATTCAACAGTGTCGACCAGAATCTCCTGCTGGAGCTTCTGGAACGCTTGGGCTTCCCGGCCTCTTTGTTGGCCTACCTGCGCTCCAGCTGGCGCGACGCGCTCATTAATGTTCTTTTCAGCGGGCAAACCGTGCACGGAGTACCGGTGCGACGCGGCATACGGCAGGGAGACAGCCTGAGCCCCCTGCTCTTTAGCGCCTTTTTCGAATTGGTGCTGAGAGCGTACAGGGAGACTCTTGCGCACCTGCCGTGCGATTGCCCCGGTACGCCTGCGGTTTCGGCGCACGCGGACGATCTGCTGCTGCTGCTGCCTATGTCCACCCCGGTCTCGGCAATCGAGGACTTCTTCGACCTGCTGAGTCGTGGAAGAGGACTGACGGTGAACAGGGCGAAGTCGTCCGTAATGCCAGTCAGAGCGGCTTGGGCAGGGCAGCAGGACTGGGTCCGTTTAGGGATCCCCACGGTGAGGTACTTCAAGTACCTTGGTGTGCCGTTGGGGGATTACTCCCCTGCGGAAGCGTGGTCCGGCTGCCTTCAGAAGGCTCAGGCGGCGATCGGCCCGTTCCAGGACGGCAGGTTCTACCTGCAGGAACGGGCTGCGGCGTGGAACGCGTATGCGGCCCCCCTCCTTCGCCCCTTACTTTTTGTTTGCCCCCCCTCAGCGAAGTCAAAGAAGAGGACGAAGGACCTCCTGAGGATCGCTCTTTGGGGCAGATGGAGGCCCCGAGTCCGTCTTTCGGACTTGTGCGCTCCTCGTCGGGATGGTGGTCTGGGCCTCCTGACGTTGGAGCGGCTGGAGCTACAGCTCCAGTTCCGAGTTGTTGCCTTTATGGCAGGAAATTGGTGCATCCCTTGGTGCCTCCCTGCACGTCTCCTCGTCGAGCGGCCCATCGGCAATGCGGGACTCTCGTCCTACGTTGCACTCCGAAGCCCCATCTGCCACTGCGGACTTCAACTTCGGGGGGCGGCCAAGCTCGTGAAGAACAACTCGGCGCGGATCCTCGTACGCCCCGCGAACGGTCCTGCCTGGTTGCAGGAAACCGTCCGCACGTTGGGGATGATTCAGGAGCAGAGCCCGCAACACGAGCGAATAGCTCTGTTCGGGCCGCATGCCCGCCGCACGCTGCGAGAAATCATCGAGAATCTCCGAAGGAGAGCGTGGGCACAAAAAACCTCCCTTGCTGCGGTACTGCCTACCCTACGGGAACATCTGGGCAGCGACGTCGCGGCACAATGGGAGGTTACTGTCAAGGTCGCCAGCAGGGCAAAGAAGATCGGGGACTGCAGAACGGGTCAGCTCACCAACGCTGCGACCCCGAGGACCACCCCAAATGGACTGTTGCGCTGGGGAGAGCTACTGGATGTTCCAGAGGAACATCTCGAGTGGCCTCCGGTGCTCTTGGACTCGCGCACCCTCCCCATGAAGTGGCAACAGTCGTCACTGATGGTGTTGCATTGGGGGCTTCCTTGCAACGCCCGCCGACACCACTGTACGCAGGAGGGTGTCAACCCCAATTGTGTCAGGTGCGGGGAGAGGGAATACCTCCCCCACCTGTTAGTGGATTGTGTTGCCCTCCGTCCCTTGTGGGAACGCTTTGCCGCAGCCCTGGGGATCCCCGGAGGCAACCCCAGAGACGCTTTGCGCCCCCTCTTCGTCCGTGACGCCCTGCTTCCAGCGGCCTCCCTTGCAGCCCTGTGCTGCCTACGCGGGATCGTCGTGGCATGGAGCAAAGCGACGTGAGGATCCAGCGACAGGGATGCCAACGTGTATGCCGCCCGTTTCCTTAGGTTGGCGACGCGATGGCCCCATCTGGAACCACACAAGCAGAAACAGCTTGCCGGCATCCTCCAGAGGATGACGGACTCTCCCAGCAGTCTGTGATCCCTTCCCGCTCCCTCCCTGATTTTTGTTTATTTTTTGTTTTCTTTTTGTTTCGTTCCCCCTCCCCTCTGTTGCCGAGGTCGACCGCGCCGGTCTGCGCACCGGTAGGCCGGCAGGCTATATCTTTCCAGGGCATGGCTGGACTACTGGTCCAGTCACAGATTATATTGGTTTATTCGTGAGAATAAACGTCCCGGTGCTCCCGGGTTTCAATGGAGATTCCGGAGCGTGACGCTTCTCAGGTCTTTGCGAAGGTGTACCTTTGCACCTGAGAGACGCGTCCAGTCCCCGGGGTGACGCCAGTCTCTGGATGGCGGTCTTTCCTCGCGAGGCCGCATCTAGAAAATTAGCCTGGAATGGTCCGACAGCGTCGAGGCAATCTTCCCCGTTCGCCGACCCGTGAACACAGGTGAGCGTCGAGGAAGACGTGGTCGATGCTTCAGACCATTCCCCACTCACCCGCGAACAGGTTGCGCGCACGCAAGGCGGCGCACAACTCGTTCATCGCGTTCTCTTCTGTTTCAGGCTCACCTGTTAGCAGACGGAGATTGGAATCTTCCGCTATCAGGTGAGCCTTTCGCACATTGGTCTCCGCCAGCCAGTCGCGCTTCAGGGTTTCCAGCAGTCTGGTGCGGTCGCGGTACCCCTGTTTACCGCTGGGGGCGTACACATTCGTGACGATCAATTCGATCGAGTCGGACCAGCTGAGAATCAGCTGACCGATCCAACCGTCGTCATCGAACCGCACGCCCTTTACGACAGCGTCGATGGCCGGCTTCACGAAGAACGCGACCCCGCAGGTGTTGTGGAGGCAGCAACGCCAATACAACCGATCCCCCGCGATCGTCTCGATCTCCTGGGCGCCTGCCGCGGTGATCACGTAGATCTCCTGCAGCAGGGCCAGGTCGAACTCAAGCAGGGTGTCGGCCGTATCTCGTCTGTTGCCGTCGTCGTGCAGCCCGTTGACGTTCCAACTGGCCACGCGGATTCGACGGCGACAGGCTAGTCCAGGTGTTATTGTTGGGAAATCGGCTCTGTAGCGTCGGCCACCTGCTGGGGCGGGACGCTAGGTGGAGAAGGAGGGGGGACAGGTACTGAAGGCACCTGTTCCTCCTCCTCCATCGGTGCCGGCGCGTCGGCCGGATCACCCGCACGTGGAGTCGCGCCTACCTGTTCGCCTTCCTCCATGGGTTCGGGCTGCTCAGGTTTCGCAACTGCAGGGAGGACTTCACCCCCCGGCTCACCCTCCTCCATGGGGGTGGCCGACTCGACGGCTTCCGGGCGTGGGTGTTCCCCCTCCGGGATTCCCACGTTGCCGCTTCATTCCGGCTTCTACTCCTCGTTGGTGGAGGGGAGGCGCCTCCTGGGTTTCTGGGACTTGCGTCCCGTCTCCTGCGGGGTGCCTCCGAGGAGGAGGATCCGCTTCCGGCTTCCAGGTCGCACTCACCTGCGGGGGCCTTCTTCGTCGATGCCGATCTGCGTACGGCCTTGCGCGACGGGGTTTCGCGCTCGGCGAGCGTTGCTGCGAGCTTTTCCGTCGCTTTCTCGAAGGCCGCGTCTTCGCCAGCGGCGACCGTTGCCGCGGGCTGCTCCGCGACTTTATCGAGCGCGGCGTCCTGGCTGTCGGCGCGCGACTCTCGCGTCTCACCCTCTAAACGTAGAATAGGCTAGTCCACGCCAGTATTCATCGCGGCCGTATCAGCTGTTTGCTGAACATTGCCGCGGGCGGACTCGGCAGGAACGGCTAAGCGTTCCAGTGCCCCCGAGCATTCGCGGAGTTATTTTTTTTTTGAAAGCGGCGCGGCTTTTTTCTTGTTGCCGGCAGTTTTCTTGGACTTTTCATCTGGCATCACTTTCTTTTTTTTTTCGTTTCTGGATTAAACCAGCGGCCAACCCTCCTCCGTTTCCGCGTTCACGGGAGCTATTTCCTCCGACGTCTGTACGGGAGGAAGGGAGGCTGGCAGTTGGGAACGGCCATTTTCTCGAGCTGGCCTTTCTACCAGCTTTCCACGTTTTCCCTGCGCCTTTTTCGCGGCAGGGGGCACCGGGTTGGGGCGCTTGGGGCACACGCGCCGAACGTGATCCTTTTCGCCGCATAGGTGGCACACAATGTTCGAGCACCTTTTTCGTAGATGCCCTACTGCATTGCAGTAGCCACAAAATTGGCGTGTTCCCACGTACCAGAGGTCCACCGCTTCTTGGCAGACCTCCAGCTTCAAAGGAAGCGCACCACCCTCTTTTACTGTGATACGCGCCGCAGCTCAACCTCCGAAAAGGCTATTGTAGCCTTGGAAAATCGTGGACTTCGGCCATCAGCGCGTGCACTTCTGCGTGCTTTTGCAACTGTTCACGAACCGCTGACCTAGTCATGCGACTGGAGATCCCAGTCAGATGGACCACCACCGAGCGGTCCATCGTCACCGGCAAGATCTTCCGACCATCAACGATCAGCGGTTCGGTGATACGGCGTCGGGCCAAGGTGATATCTTTGCATACTACCTCGACCCGCTGCCCGCCGCTGAGGACGGAGAGGCCGTGAAGATCTTTTTCGATGATATTGGCGTTCTGCAGCGCCTTCTTGAAGGCGCGTGCAATTCGCCCATCAAAAAGTTTGCCTACCTTGTAGACTAGCGAGGGTTTATACCCCGCTGTCTTGTAGGCTTCCATCTCGGCCATGGTTTCCACGCTAGGCGCGGCCTCCATGGCGCTCCATGACCTCGGCTTCGCCGGGGACGATTCCGGGGCGGATGCCCCTGATCCAGTAGGCTGTGGGGAGGAACAAGCCTCCCTCACGCCTACTTTCATCGCGATGTCCTCTGGCAGCGCTACCATCGGACACCGACGATGTGCACGCACAAACCACTCAGCAAAAAACCGCTCGCCTTGCCACGCAGGCGGAGCGCAGGAAAAGCACGTCCTCCCTCCACAGAGGGGATTTCGAGTAGGGACCTGCAACGAAAGGGCGTATTTGCACGCCTGTGGTCTCGCAAGGACCCCTTACGTCCGTCTCTTGGCGGAATACAAAGCCGGGGCCGAGTGTCTAGCATGGCAAACCGGACCGCCCTGCGTGCTGGACGATTTGGACCAGGAACACTCGGAGACGGCTTTGATACGTCGCCTCGTGTGTGGATTTTACTCCTCTCTATACGAAAGGGCACCTGCGGAGTGGGATGCTTCGCCACGCCTGCTTCCTGCTGGAGCCCCGGCCATAGATGAGGAGGAGAAAGAAAGCATCGAGGAGCCATTTACGACCGGGGAAATCATCACCGCGATTGAAAGGCTCAAAAGGCGTAAGGAAGCAGGGGAGGACGGCCTGCCGGCGGAGTTCTTTCAGTGCTTCGTCGCAGTGCTGACCTCCCTGGCGCTCAAATTGACATCGCTGTTCCGAGACCAAGGCGATGTTCCTTCCTCGTTTCGGTAAGCCAGGGTGAGGCTCCTCCCTAAGGAAGGAGACCTTAGGAAATTAAGCAACTGGCGTTTGATCACGATAGTGAACACGGACGTCAAGATGCTGGCCGGACTGTGGGCTGCGCGACTTGGACAGGTAGCTGAAATTTTCGTCAGCTTGGAACAGACGTACGCTGTTCCCGGGCGGAGCACGGAAGCGATCCTGTCCTTCGCCAGCGCATGGTTCAATCTACAATACGAAGAAAAAGAGAAGAAAAAAGAACGAAATGACGACAAACCTAATTTGGGAGCGCCAGCGCGGCAAACAAGGGACTGCAGGGAAGGGAAGGGGGCTTTAGCGATCGCAGTCGATCTGCACAAAGCGTTCGATTGCGTGGACCAGGTACTCCTTCCTGAGCTCCTGGATCGCATGGACTTCCCGGACACTTTACTGGTTTACCTGCGCGCCTGCTGGCTCAATGCGATCATTAACGTACTTTTTAGAGGACAGCATGTGTTCGGCGTACCGGTGAGGCGCTGCATCCGGCAGGGCGACAGCCTGAGTCTTCTACTCTTCAGCAACTATTTCGAACTGGTGCTGAGAGCCTACAGGGTGACATTGACTGCCCTGTCAAGCTCGTGTCCAAGTACGCCGGCCGTGTCGTCGTACGCTGACGATCTTTTGCTCCTGCCGCACATGTCCGCCCCGGCTTCGGCAGTCGAAGATTTCTTCGAATTGTTGAGCCGTGGGACAAGACTACAGGTAAACAGGACGAAGTCAT
Source organism: Raillietiella orientalis (assembly GCA_036172245.1). Lineage (NCBI taxonomy): Eukaryota > Metazoa > Arthropoda > Ichthyostraca > Raillietiellida > Raillietiellidae > Raillietiella > Raillietiella orientalis. The sequence continues at coordinate 99,845 of JAYWIR010000043.1, read as the reverse complement.
CGCTGGTTGCTGTTGGTGCTACGTGGGCAGGACTACCTGATTGGATCCACCAGGGGATCCCCACGGACAGGTACTTAAAGTACCTCCTCGTTCCGTTGGGGGACTTCTGTCAGTCAGAAGCCTGGTCAGGTCGTCTCCAAAAAGTGGAGTCAGCGATCGGCCCGTTCCTGGAAGGCAAGCTTCACATGCCGGAACGGGCCGCGGTGTGGAACGCGTTCGCGGCCCCCCTCCTTCGCACCCTACTTTTTGTTTGCCCTGTACCCCGTGAATTAAGTAAACGAACGAAGGACCTCCTACCTATCGCCCTGTGGGGCGGCGGGAGGCCTCGTGTGCCTCTAAAAGACTTGTGCGCTCCACGTCGGGACGGAGGTCTCAGCGTACTGACGATGGAGCGAATGGAAACACAGCTGCGTTGGCGTACTCTAGCCATCGCAGCGAAAATGTGGAACACCCCGTGGTGCGCAGCGGCCCGCCTTCTCGTCAGACGTGTGTCCGGGACTGAAGGACTCGCGTCTTTTCTTCTGTGCCCCGGCCGGAAAAAAAGAAGATGCAGACTTCTACTGGGACGCATGGCCACCCTGGCAAAGGAGAACGCGTGGATGACCTACAGCCCTGTCAACTCCAGCGCATGGCTGGAAGAAACAGTTGGAACGTGTGCAAAGATAAATAATATCAGTGAAGAATCCTGCTACGGCCTGCGTACCGGCATCTACACCCACTGCACGCTGCGGAACATGATCGTGTGTCCCGCCAGAAGCACATGGGCGGAGACGACCCCACTGGCCACGGCTCTACCCTTCCTACGGAGGGCGCTCCAAAATATTCGAAAGCCGAGATGGCAAGTCTCCAGCCGGATAGCGGGCAAAGAGAAGGATCTGACTGCGTGGACCATGAGGGAACTGGCTGACGCCGCGACCCCAAGAATTCACCCGCATGGACTACGGAGATGGAGCGAGCTGCTTGGCATCCCGACGGATGACCTAGAGTGGCCCCCGTCGTTCATTGATTCATCAATCCTCTTCCTAAAGTGGCAGGAAACGGCGCTGTTGTTGTTGCACTGGGGTCTTCCCTGCAACGCGCGCCGCCACCACTGGACGTGGGGGAATGTTAAACAGAACTGTGCAGTGTGCGGGGAGAAGGAATCCCTCCCCCATCTGTTAGTGGACTGCGGTGTCCTTCGGCCCTTGTGGGAACGTTTTGCTACGAACCTTTCAATGCCGTTAGGCAGCACTTCCAGAGACGTTATGGGACTCCTCTTCGTGAGACATGCCCTGACAGCGGCCTCAGCCCTTGCAGCACTTTGCTGCCTCCGAGGGATTGTGGCCTCGTGGAGCGCAGCCAACAGAGGAAGCCGTGACAGGGATCCTATCGTACACGCTGGTAGATAGCTACGAATCGCGATCGGCATGACCCATCTGGGAACAATAAGGAGGGACCTCGAGGGCATCCTCGAAAGGATGGTCTCTTCCTCCAGCGGGCTGTGATCCATTCCCGGCCCTCCAAATAGTTTGTTTCCGTTTATTTCTTCTATTTTTCTTTTCGTTTTTACCCCCTTCCCCCTCCGCTGCCGAGAAGAGTAAAGCCGGCCTGCGAGCCGGCTTCCCGGCAGCTCCAAAGAACTATTGGCCGTAGCGGGGCCTCGTACCGCGAAAACATAGTGTTTAGCAATAAAGGCTCCGGCGTGACCGGGTGAAAATTTCCTCTTGTTCAGTGGAAGCGTCGCGCGTTACGGGGTAAAACCCTGTGAAACAGCAGCACTGCCGACTCTTGCCACTTTAGCAAGAGAAGCCTGGATCCGATTGATACTGGGGGCAACTTCAGGTCATCCGTCGGGATGCCGAGCAGCTCGCTTCATTTAACAAGTCCACGTGGAAGGGCACTCGGGTTCGTGGCATCTGCCAGTTCACCTATGGTCCAACCGCTCATTTTCTTTTCCCTGCCTGCGATCCGGCAGGAGACGTGCCACTTCGGCGTCCGGCCCCTGGTTTGATCCCTTCGTAGGAAGGGCAGCGTCGAAGCCAAAGGGGTGGTCTCCGCCTACTCGCTCCTGGAGAGACACTCCAGAGTAGTCCGTAAGGTGCAGCAGGCGTTGGAACCGAGTCGCAGGCGGTTCCATTCACGTCCAGTCTGGAGGTTTACCTTGGCTCACGTCCCAACGGATTCCTCCAGACAAGCGGAGTAGTTGGCAGGGCTGCATACCGTCCAGCCGTTCTATCTCACCAGGGATTCCATGCGCCCAAGGAGAAGGCCGCATCTCCTGACCTTCCGGCCGGGGCACAGAAGGAAAGACGCGAGTCCTTGCGTCCTCGATACACGGCTGGCGGGAATGCGGGCCGGGACGCATCAGGGGTGTTCCACGTCTTTGCTGCGATGGCAAGGGTGCGCCATTGCAGCTGTATGTCCATGCGCGCCAACGTCAGGAGGCCTAGACCTCCGTCCCGACGCGGAGCGCATATGTCCTTAAGAAGAGCACGAGGCCTCCCGCTACCCCAGAGGGCAAAGCGGAGAAGGTCTTTTGTCCTCTTCTTCAAGTCACGGGGGACGGGACACACAAAGAGCAGGGGGCGGAGGATGTGAGCTTCAAACGCGTTCCATACTGTGGCCCGTTCCGGCAAGTGGAACTTGACCTCCAGGAATGGGCGGATCGCCCAGTCCACTTTCTGAAGACGGCCTGACCATGCTTCTGACGGGCAGAAGTCCCACAGCGGAATGCCAAGGTACTTCAGATGTGTGGCCGTCGGGATCCCCAGGCGGATCCAGTCGGGCCGTCTTACCCACGTCGCTCCAACTGCCACCATCGACCATTTTGCCCTGTTGACCAGTAGTTCTGTCCCACGTCTTAGCAGGTTGAAGAAATATTCGACTGCCGTTCCCGGGGCGGACATTGGTAGCAGGAGCAGCAGATCGTCGGCAAAGGCGGGCACGGCAGGAGTGTCGGAGCATGAGCTTGGCAAGGCAGCCAAATTCATCCTGTAAGCTCTCAGCACCACCTCGAAGTAGGTACTAAAGAGCGGGGGACTGAGGCTATCGCCCTGCCGAATCCCGCGGCGCACCTGCATGCCGTAGTCGTTCTGTCTTCTGAAACAGATATTTGTGAGCGCAATGCGCAAGTAGGAGCTCAGGTACGCCGTTAAGGTAGGTGGGAAACCCATGCGATGCACACGCCTGAGGAGAAGCTCCTGGTCCACGCAATTGAAAGCTTTAAGAAGATCGACTACGATCGGTAGGACACCCTTGCCCGCACGGATGTCCCCACCCTGACCAGAGGTCACCCTTAAATTGGGTCGATATCCTCCGGCATTGCTTTGCCGGAGGTTTGAAAGTCTGCAGCGATAAGTGCAATTTGGCAACTCTGTTCGCTCGCAGGAATGCACCTGATGACGACAGAGAAGCGGTTCATCTTTCCCCAACGCGGCAAATTCTCGCTGCGTTTCGCGACACTTTTTGGTTCCTTGAGGCTTTTTTGCCCCTTGGATTTTACTACTTGCCATACAGGTTCCATGCCGTTCTCCTCCACTTTGTCCGAGTTTTCCAATATCTCGGAGCTGACCTTCACCTGGGGCACGACAGTTGTCTTTTTAGCTGCGGCTCTCTTTCGGGCTGCCTGAACTCTTCGTTTTTTGGCCGCGCGCTTCTTCGCATTCCGTACGCACGCGACGCAGACTTCATTTCGCGAACACACTGGAAGAGTGTGCCAGGGTTGTTTCAATTGCTTGCACTGGAAGTGAAAGAAAATTTTGTCAGGTGATCTGGAGTGCTGCAATGCCCGCAGAAATGCGGCTTTCCTACATACCAGGTGCCAACGGGTTCGCCGTTGACCTCCAGCCTTTTTGGTAGGGAGCAACCCTCGCGGACCGTGCTTAGCGCGCAAGCCATAACGCAATTCAGGAGATCGTACTCCCTAAACGGAGTCGGCCTTTTCCACAACGCGTGGACAGTTTCAAATTTAACTAGTTCCTTTCGGACAGCCTCTTCGGTTATCCGGAAGTTGATTCCGAGGAGGTGGATCACGATAGATCTATCCTCCGTGATGGGGAGGAGCCGGCGATTCCCTAAAGGAACAGGTGTACGGAGCAAACGCTGGGCAAGACTTGCTTCTTTCCAAATCACTTCAACGTACTGTCCACCACTCCTGATGGTCATCGCCAAGAGCTCCTCCTGGGGTACTTTGAAAGAGTGCATCGCTTTCGAGAAAGCGCGTGCACTCTCAAAGGAGTAAAGGTTGCCTACCTTGTAGAGTAGAGGGGGATTTCACCCCTTCTCCAGGTAGGCTTTCAACTCAGCCGCAGCCGCTTGCGTTGACGCCGCAGCCACGGAACTCCAGCATCTCTCTAGCGAGGGAGTTGCTTCTGTGGGGGCGCTTGCCCCCACATCCATTGATTCAGGAGGCGATATAGACGTCGCCCCCTCCCTAACATTGATGTTGGCTAGGCATTGCTGCCTAGCCACCACCGAATCCACTGGCACACCAAGAAAAAAAAGAAAAAAATGAAACCACAAACGCTCAAGAGCGAAACATAAATCCATCCGCTCTCGCTCGTGGACTGGAACGATCTGAAAACATCGGTCCGCGAGTTCTGCAGCCGGTTCCTTTTGCGCCTGCTTCTTCGTGGCTTGGAAGATGGCGTGGCCAACAGCAGAGTTTCTGCAGTCCCGCCAATTCTCTCGAAGCACGGACGTCCGGTTCCTTACAGAGTACAAGGCCAAGGACGAGCGCGAGGTCTGGCAGTCAGGAGCGGCTTCTCTGCTCGACGACCAAGGCATGAAGTGCTTGAGCGCGGCCGGAGTTTGGCACCAGGATATGCCGGGGCATTTATTATTCTAATTTTTTACAAAAATTAGATAATAAAGTCTTCAAAAAAGATGTTTTCTGAGGAGAAACACTGGGTTCTCCTACATTGCTGGACGTGTCGGTTGCCGGTGCATAGACCGGTTAGGAACATTCCCGAGGCGCATGGGAAGGGAAAACTAGAAAAACAACAAACAAAAAGAGAGATAACGGGAAGGAAAACAGTTGTATGGGGAGAGGGGGGGGGCAAGGAAGGGATCACTGGGCGCCTGGGACGGTCCTCCGCATCCTGTTAAGGATGCAGTCAAGTTCTGCTTCAACTGTGAAAGGTAGACGCCACCTTGTCGCCGTCTATAAAGAGATCATCGTCCAGTGGTAGGCGTCCCTGCATCTTGGGCCTCTTCTTCTGGCGTGCCACCTTTGCACAATGCCGCGCACGCAGCAGAGGACTGCTAGAGACGCAGCGGGGCGCAGGCCGTCTCGCAGAAAGAGGAGACGGTAAGTTTCCTTAGGGTCGCCTACTGGAAGATGGAGGATTGGGGCGATTTGACTCCAGAGTCCATCCAGGGCGACACATTCGAAGGTGAGATGCGGGAAGGTTTCTCTTTCTCCGCACTCGACACAGCGGGCATCCACATGCCCCAGTGTCCAGTGAGACAGGCGTGCTCTGCTTAACAGTCCCCAGTGCAGAAATAGCAACGCCGTCTCCTGCCACTTCAACGGGAGTGTGCCACAATGCCAACACGCTGGGAGCCACTTCACCTCCTTCGGAGGTATTGCGAGCAGCTCTCCCCAGCGCGCAAGTCCATGAAGCGGAACGCTCGGGGTGGCAGCGTCCGTAAGCTCCCGAGTCGTCCACGCCTTTAATGGTTTTTTCCTGCCTCGGATGAGGCAGGACACTTCTCACGATGCCCGCTCGTTAATGCTCCTAGTGTTTTTAAAAGAGGACAGAACGGGGGCAACAGGGCTGAAAGAAGCCCACAGAAACTTCCGGGGCGTGTTGATTATCTCCTGCAGCGGCTGTCGAGCGTACGGTCCTCGTCGTAGGCAGTTGTATTCCGCCTCGCTCGTGCCGTTGATCTTAGCCCACGCGGAAGCTGACTTCTGAAGCCAGGCAGTGCAGTTCGCGGGAAGGCAGGAGATCCAGGTATTCTCCATCATCAGGGCGACCATCTGGCGCAAATGAAGGCCACAGCTGGAGAGGCTGCGCTGGTAGGCCACGAGGATCGAGGACAATCCTTCGCAGCCGGTCGCTCTTCTGGCGAGGAGCCGTGCCGGATCGCACAATGGCGTCATCCATAAGCTAGCCGCAAGGGCTAACTTCCGAAGTGTTGTCTGTAGTTGGATGCGCTCCAACGTAAGGAGCCCCAAACCACCATCCCTGCGTGGAGCGAACAAGTCTTTCAACCGGACACGTGACCTCGCTGTGCCTCAAAGGGCAGTCCTCAAGAGGGCTTTGGCGGGGCCGGAGTTCGCCGCCTCCTAAAGAGCTACTACTCCTCGATGTATGCTAGGGAGCCGACGGAACGCAGTCTCTCGGAGCTGCTTCTGCCGGCGGATTCCCCGGCGGTCGACGAGGAGGTACGAGCCACTCTTGACTTGCCCTTCATGGCGGAAGAAGTGTCTTTCGCTTTAGCGGACTTCGATCAGCACAAGCTGCTATGTGAAAATGGTCTGCCTGCGGAGTTCTTCCAGTGCTTCGCGGCGGAACTCATTCCTCTGGTGGTGAGGCTTCATGCGCTGATGCGAGAGACGGGCAATGTCCCTGCCTCGTTTCGCTCAGCAAGGGTGCGTCTCTTACTTTCAGACCACAACAGGCTCGAGTTCGAACTGCTCCCTCCAGGCAAGGGGCCTCCAAACTGTGTTGGAGGATGATGGCAGACTAGCTAAGTCATTCGGAGGTGGCGGAGCATTTTCTCCAGTACCTCCGCGGCTTCTTCATGAGTGACCTCTCTGACTGGGGCGATCTGAAAAAATCGGTCCGCGAGTTTTGCTGCCGGTTTCCCTTGCACCAGCTTCCGCGCTGCTTCAGAGCTTCCACCCGGGTACGCCGGGACGTTGGATGGATGTATTCGTGAAGGAGGCAAGTCCTTCCACACAACCTACGGCTATGAGGGCAACAGACCCTGGACCGTCTTCGCAGCCGACAAAGACTTGGTGCGAAATGGTCGCCGCGCTTATTGCGGAGGTCTTGGCAGAGGAATCCGCCTATCGGTCCTGTGAATACAAGCTGTCGCTTGTATACAAGGTTTTTCACCAGGGTAAGCCGGGACCTTTATTATTTAAATTTTTGAGAATACAAAAATTTCATAATAAGGTCTTAATTTTTAAACAAGGTTAATTTTCCTCTTTAGGACATTCAGAAGTTTATCGTAGTGTCGTTGCACTTGTCCTTACCGACCCGGAGGCCGATATGGTCCTTCTTACTAGCGCCGGGGCGGGTAAAATAAAAAATAAAACAAAGAAACAAAGAATAACGTGTAGACGGCAATGTTTTATGGGGATGGGGAGGGAGGGAGGGAATCACGGTGCGCCGTGAGGAGGCCTTTGCATCCGGTTTCGGATGCGAACAAATGCCGGCAAATGTATATTAAGTCGGCGTCAACAACAGGCTTTCTCCAAAGAGATCGCTGCCCAGTGGATGGCTCTTCGACTGATTCTTCCTCTCCTTGACGCGGTCCACTTATCCAGGATACCGCGTATGCAGCAGAGCACTGCTACGCATCCGGAGGCTGGCAAGCCGTCTCGCATCAGAAGGCGTCTGAATAGATGTTTTGGGTCGCCAACCGGAATGTTCAGCATCGACGAGAGTCTGTTCCACATCTCGAGAAGGGCAACGCATTCTATGATTAAGTAACAGAAAATTTCTCTTTTCCCGCACTCTGCACAACTAGCATCCACACTCCTTGATGTCCAGTGAGACAGGCGTGCTCTGCTTAAAAGCCCCAGAAGAGCAGAAGCAACGCCGTCTCCTGCCACTGCAGGGGAAGGGTACCGTTGACCCAAGACGCTGGGGCCACTTCACCTCCTCCGGAGGTATGCTGAGCAGCGCGCCCCAGCGTACAATTCCGTTCGGCGGCACACTCGGGGTAGTAGCGTCCGCTAGTTCCCGGGACGTCCACGCCTTCAGTAATTTTTTCCTGCCTCCGATGAGGCAGGCCGCTTCCCACGTTGCCTGCTGCAGTGGCTGACCAGCGTACCTGCCTCTACGGAGGCAAGAGAAGTCCTCCTTGCTGGTGTCGTTGATTTTAGCCCATACGGAAACGGATTCCTGGAGCAAGTAGTCCAGTCCGCAGGGTTGCAGGAGATCCACGGATTGTCTCACAACGGGGCAACCAATTCCCGCAGCTGAAAGCCGTAGTGGTTAAGGCTGCGTTCGTTGGCTACCAGGATTGAAGTCAATCCGAAGCAACAGGTTGCCCTGTGAGCAAGGAGTCTTGCCGGTGCACACCAGGGTGCTGTCCAAGACTTTGCCACAAGAGCAAGTTTTCTGAATTGGAGCTGTCGCTCCATGCGCTCCAACGTCAGGAGACCAAGTCCACCGTCCCTGCGTGGAGCGCACAAGTCTTTGAGCCGGACGCGAGGCCTCCGCTTGCCCCAGAGGACTTTCCGTATAAGGCCCCTAGTCCGGGTCCTAATTTGGTACGGGATAGGGCACAAAAAAAGTAGAGGGCGAAGGAGGGGGCCGCAAAAGCGTTCCATACCGTGGCCCGTTCCTGCAAATGAAACTTGCCGTTCCGGAACGGGCCGATCGCCAGCTCCACCTTTTGTAAACGGTCGGACCAGGCTTCTGCAGAGCAGAAGTCCCCCAACGGAACGCCAAGGAAGTTGATGTATTTGCCCGTGGGGATCCCCAAGAGGATCCAGTCCGACCATCCTGCTTGCGAGGATTTCGGAGAAACGATTGACGACGTCGCCCTGTTTACCTCGAAGCCCGTCCCACGGTTCAGCAACTCAAAGAAATCTTCGAGCGCCGATGCCGGGGTGGACTCGGGAAGCAGATGCAAAAGGTCGTCGGCATAGGCTGACACGGCAGGCGTGCCAAGACATGAGCTCGGCTGGGTTGCCAAGGTCTCTCTGTATGCTCTCAGCACCAAACCAAGGTAGATGCTGAAGAGCAGGGGGCACAGGCTGTTACCCTGCTGGATGACGCGAGAAACCGGCACTCCGTACACGTGCCGGCCGCTGAAATTAATGGTAATTGGCTTGAAGCGCCAGCAAGAGCGCAGGTACGCCAGGAAGAAGGTCGGAAATCCCAAGCGTTCCAGGAGCTCCAGGAGGAGCCCCTGGTCGACGCATTCGAAAGCTTTACGCAAATGGACTGCGACCGCAAGGGCTTCGGGCGCCGCATCATTCCCCCGGCTTCCCTCCCTTCGGTCATTGAAGAGTCCAAAACTCTCCAGACCTTGCTGAGCCTTGCGCTGTTTTAACTGCCAAAAGGTGCTTGCGAGGAACAGGTTGGCCTCCAAGGTTCGTCGGGGAACAGCGTAAGTCTGTTCCGGACTGACCACGGATTCCGACACCCGTCTCAAATGCTCAGCACAGAGTTTGGCAAGCATCTTTGCGTCCACATTGACCACAGTGATGGGACGCCAGTTGCCAACGTTGCGCAAGTCTCCTCCCTTAGGAAGGAGACGTACTCTAGCTGCTTGGAACGAGTTGGGGACATCGCCGCGTTAACGGATCAGCAAACATAAATTGAGCACCATGGAAGCCAACTCTGCCGCAAAGTGTTGGTAGAATTCAGCTATCAGGCCGACTTCCAATGATGCTTCGTTCTTTTTTAGATTCTTGATGATGGAAACAATCTCCCCCATCGTAAATTCCAGTTGGAAGGTGTGACCTTCGTCCTCCCTTGAAGCGAAAGCACCCTCTGGCTGCAGACGCTGCACAACAGGGCGCTCTGGTGGTCTCTTGGCGTAGAGAGAGGAGTACAAATCCCGCAAAATGCGGCAAACCTGCGCTGGAGAAGAGTGCTCCTGGCCTTCTTCGTCCAGTAAGCAGGCAGACCCGGATTGCCAGGCGTGCCTCTCAGCTCCACCCTCGAACTCAGTCAGGCGACTGAAGTCGGCAATGTTGGAGAAACTCCGGGCCTGGAGATAGTTCCGGTCGTTCCTCAAGCCATCGCCGAAAGTCGGTGTGGGTGGACGTGTTTCTTGGTGGCTCCGCCAGAGCTTGTCTGGGAAGCAACCGGAGATTTTAGTGTACTCAGGTGTAAAGCGTGGGTCGTCGGTGTCCGATAGCAGCCGTGCCAGAGGACACCACGATGGATGTAGTTGTGAGGGAGGCAAGTCCTTCCACAAGACCTACAGCTATGGGCGCAAGCTTCCCCACAAACTTGAGGTCGCGGGAGAACCAGTAGACCTCTGGTATGCGGGTAAGCCACGGTATTGCAATTGCTGCGATGAGGTCGGGCACATCCAAAAGTGGTGCCCAAACATCGTAGACTACTTGTGTGGGGAGATGCCACCCGGGTACGCCCGGGGCGTTCATTGATGATAAAAAACTCTACAATCGCGGCACCAGGCCCCGCTCACGGCCTTATGCACGGGACCTACGGGGACGCCGGGACGCTGCCCGGAGTGGCACTCCCCGGCAGCGAAAGGGGATGGGGAAAAACAAAAATAAAAACAAAAACGAAAACAAACAAAAGAGGTTGGAGGGCAGGGAAGGGATCACTGTTCGCTGAAAGGAGGGCCCATCCGTTGAAGGAAGCCCTCGAGGTCCATCCGTATATTCCCCAGTTGGGGCCATCCAGCAGCTCTCCACAAGAAGCGTTGGGCATATGGGATGACATCCCTCGCGTGTTGACCCACTCCTTCCTTGCTGATGTCGCTCCATGCCGTCACGATGCCTCGCACGCAGCACAAGGCTGCAAGGGCTGCGGGTGGCTGCAGGGCGTCCTTCACGAAGAGGGACCGAAGAACGTCTCTAGGGGAACTGCCCGTAGGGAGACCGAGGGTCGTCCCAAACCGTTCCCAAAGGGGACGACGGGCAGAACAGTCTACAATAAGGTGGAAGAGCGATTCCCGCTCTCCGCACTTGACCCACGCAGGATCCACAACTCCTCTTGTCCAGTGGGAGCGGCGTGCGTTGCAGGGTAAACCCCAATGCAACAACAGCAATGCCGTCTCTTTCGACTTAAAGGGCAGGATCCTGGATTCCTAAAGAAGCGGGGGCCACTTCAGCACATCCATAGGGATGGCCAGCAGCTCGCACCATCTTCTTAGTCCTCGCAGCTGGACGCTAGGGGTCGTGGCGTCCGCAAGTTTACCAATGCTCCAGCCGCTCATTCTGTTCTCATGTCCCTCGATGCAGCAGGAGACTTGCCACCTTGACGTCCGACTGCTGTGAAGCGCCCTACTCAGGAAGGGCAGCGCCGTAGCCAGGCAGGTTGTCTCTGCCCACGTGCTTCTAGCTGGATTCTCCAAGAGATTTTTCAGAGTGCAGCGGGCGTAGGGGCTGCATCAGAGACGATTCTACGTTACGTGGCTTCTCCGGTTCACCACAGCGCACGTTCCAATGTACTCCTCCAGCCAGGCGGAAGAGTTGGTGGGGCAGCAAACCATCCAGCTGTTCTCCATGGGCAACGATGCCATGCGCCCCAGCTGTAGGCCGCATCTTCTGATCTTCCGGCCGGGGATCAAAAGAAAAGACGCGAGTCCCTCCACCGGGACAAAGGACTGGCGAGTAGGCGAGTCGGAATGCACCACGGGGTGCTCCACATCTTCGCTGCGATGGCGAGGGTACGCCATCGCAGCTGTTTCTCCACGCGCTCCAGCGTCAGGAGGCTAAGTCCGCGGTCCCGACGATTAGCAAAAAGGTCCTTCAAAGGGACTCGGGGACTCCTCTTGCCCCAAAGGGCGATGCGGAGGTGGTCCTTCGTCCTCTTTTTAACAACTCCTGGGGCGGGGCAAACAAAAAGCAAGGGGCGGAGGATGGGGGCCGCAAAGCCGTTCCAAACCGCGGCCGGTTCCGGCAAGTGAAACTGGCCTTCCAGGAACGGACTGATCGCCGTATCTACATTTTGGAGGCAGCCGGACCACGCTTCCGCAGGAAAGTAGTCCCCCAACGTCACACCAAGGTAGTTGAAGTACCTCCCGTGGGGATCCCCAAACGTACCCATTACTGCTGCCCTGCCCGCGCCGCACCAACTGGCATCACGGACGACTTCGCTCTGTTCACCGTTCCGGTTCCCCGATGCAGCAGGTCGAAGAACTCCTCGACCGCCGCAGCCGGGATGGACATATCGAGCAGCAGCAGAGAGTCGTCCGCGTACGCTGAAACGGCTGGCGTTTCGGCACATTCGTGCGGCAGGTGCGCCAGAGTTCCCCTGTACGCTCTCAGTACCAACTCAAAGTAGGTACTCAATAGCAAGGGGCTCGAGCTGTCTCCCAGCCGGATCCCACGCCGCACCGGCACGCCGCGCTTGGTCTGTCCGCTGAAAGAAACCTTGATGAGAGCATCGCGCCAGCTGGAGTGCAGATAGACCACTAATGAGGCAGGGAAGCCCAAGCTTTCCAGAAGCTCCAGAAGGAGATCTTGGTCGACGCAATCGAATGCTTTATGTAAATCGTTAATCTTGTTCGCGGGTGAGAGGTGAATGGACCGCAGCATCGAACACTTCTTCCTGGATGGCGACTTGTGTTGACGCGTCGGCTAACGGGGGAAAGTTGCGTCGGAGCTGTCTGACCATTTCCGGTTGATATTCGAGGTGTGCCCGCGCGACAAGGGCCCCCCATTTAAGGCGTGGCGTCTGCCTGGGGACAGGACGGGACTCTCAGATGCGAATGAGCACCTTTGCGAATTCCTGAGAGGCGTCACCGTCCGCAGTCTCGCTTGAAACCCGGGAGCACCGGGACGTTTATTCTCACGAATAAACCAATATAATCTGTGACTGGACCAGTAGTCCAGCCATGCCCTGGAAAGATATAGCCTGCCGGGCTACCGGTGCGCAGACCGCCGCGATCGACGTCGGCAACAGAGGGGAGGGGGAACGAAACAAAAAGAAAACAAAAAATAAACAAAAATCAGGGAGGGAGCGGGAAGGGATCACAGTCTGCTGGGAGGGTCCGTCATCCTCTGGAGGATGCCGGCAAGCTGTTTCTGCTTGTGTGGTTCCAGATGGGGCCATCGCGTCGCCAACCTAAGGAAACGGGCGGCATACACGTTGGCATCCCTGTCGCTGGATCCTCACGTCGCTTTGCTCCATGCCACGACGATCCCGCGTAGGCAGGACAGGGCTGCAAGGGAGGCCGCTGGAAGCAGGGCGTCACGGACGAAGAGGGGGCGCAAAGCGTCTCTGGGGTTGCCTCCGGGGATCCCCAGGGCTGCGGCAAAGCGTTCCCACAAGGGACGGAGGGCAACACAATCCACTAACAGGTGGGGGAGGTATTCCCTCTCCCCGCACCTGGCACAATTAGGGTTGACACCCCCCGCGTCCAGTGGTGTCGGCGGGCGTTGCAAGAAAGCCCTTAATGCAACACCAGCAGTGCCGACTGTTGCCACTTCATGGGGAGGGTGCGCGAGTCCATGAGCACCGGGGGCCACTTGAGATGTTCCTCTGGAACATCCAGTAGCTCTCCCCGGCGCAAGAGTCCATTTGGTGTGGTCCTCGGAGTCGCAGCGTTGGTGAGTTGTCCTGATCTCTAGTCTTCGATCTTCTTTGCCCTGCTGACGATTTTGACAGTAACCTCCCATTGTGCCGCGACGTTGCTGCCCAGATGTTCCCGTAGGGTAGGCAGTACCGCAGTAAGGGAGGTTCTTGGAGACAACGCTCTCCTTCGGGGATCCTGGAAGATTTCTCAGAGCGTGCGGTGGGCGTGAGGCCCGGACAGAGCTATTCGCTCGTGTTTCGGACTCTGCTCCTGAATCATCGCCCACGTGCGCACGGTTTCCTGTAGCCATGCAGGACCGTTCGCGGGGCGTACGAGGATCCGCGCCGAGTTGTTCTTCACGAGCTTGGCCGCCCTCCGAAGTTGAAGACCGCAGTGGCAGATGGGGCTTCGGAGTGCAAAGTAGGACGAGAGTCCCGCATTGCTGGTGACCCACTCGACGAGGAGACGTGCAGGGAGGCACCAAGGGGTGCACCAATTTCCTGCCATGAAGGCAACAACTCGGAACTGGAGCTGTAGCTCCAGCCGCTCCAACGTCAGGAGGCCCAGACCACCATCCCGACGAGGAGCGCACAAGTCCGAAAGACGGACTCGGGGCCTCCATCTGCCCCAAAGGGCGATCCTCAGGAGGTCCTTCGTCCTCTTCTTTGACTCCGCTGAGGGGGGGCAAACAAAAAGCAAGGGGCGAAGGAGGGGGGCCGCAAACGCGTTCCACGCCGCAGCCCGTTCATGCAGGAAGAACCTGCCGTCCTGGAACGGGCCGATCGCAGCCTGAGCCTCCTGAAGGCAGCCAAACCACGCTTCCCCAGGGGAGTAATCCCCTAACGGCACACCAAGGTACTTGAAGTACCCGACCGTGGGGATTCCCAAACGAACCCAGTCCTGCTGCTCTGCCCACGCCGCTCTGACTGGCATTACGGACGACTTTTCCCTGTTCTGCGTCAGTCCTGTTCCACGACTTAGCAGGTCGAAGAAGTCCTCGACCACCGAGGCCGGAGTGGACAGCAGCAGAATGTCGTCCGCGTACGCCGAAACCGCAGGTGTACCGGGACAATCGCACGGCAGGTGCGCCCGAGTATTCCTGTACGCTCTCAGCACCAATTCGAAATGGGCGCTCAAGAGCAAGGGGTTGAGGCTGTCTCCCTGCCGTGTGCCTTGTCGCACCGGTACGCCGTACACGGTGGATCCACTTAAAAAGACATTGATAAGCGCGTAGCGCCAGCTGCAGCGCAGGTAAACCAGCAAAGAAACCGGGAAGCTTAAGCGTTCCAGAAGCTTTAAAAGGAGATCGTGGTCAACGCAATCGGATGCTTTATGCAAATCGACTGCGACGGCGAGGGCTCCTCTCCGCTCCCGACCATCCCGTCCCCCACCGACGGACGCCATGGAATTCCGGTTGCTTATTATGCTCCTTCCTTGTTGGAGCTCTAACCATGTGGAAGCGTGGAACAGAATTGCCTCCATACTTCGCTTGAGAACAGCATGTGTCTTTTCCGAGCTGATGAAGATGTTGGCGACACGTCCCAGGCGCTCTGAACAAAACTTAGCCAGCAACTTGGCGTGCAAACGTGTTTTTTCCGCGCTCCTCTAAGCCTGTTGTAAAGCGTTTCCTTCCGTTAGTGTTTGTGTGTGCAACATCTGCGGTGTCCAATAGCAGAAATGCCTGAGGACACCGCGATGGAAGTCGCCGGTGGAGAGGATTGTTCCTCTCCCCAACCGATTGAGGTGGGGGCAACCGCTTTGACGCAGAAGAGGGCAAACGCCCCCTTGAAAAAGGGGGCAACCGCCCTCGTGGAAAAGGCAGCAAACTTTCTCTTGAAAAAAAGGACAACCGCCGCCTTGGAAAAAAGCGCAACCGCCTTCTTGAAAAAGGTGTTAACCGCGTCTTTGGATGCTTCCTCGGCAACGACGGAGACCTGCAGCTCAGTGGCTGCAGCGCCATTTCCTGTAGCCTCAGCAGAAAAGCGCGCCTACCTTGCACAAGGATACAAGATGTCCTTGATTTACAAGGTAGAAAATCTGTTTGTGGGAAACCCCGCTCTTAACTTTGAAAGAGAGTTACAGCAGTTGGATGTGATAGAGGGAGACCTGGAAGGTCTCTCCGTGATGATTGGGGGCCAGCGGGTGGAGCTGACTTGCAAAAATGCAAGTCTGGCTCAACGCCTGCTGAACACTCCCTTCTCTCTGGAAGGCCAAAAGTTCTTCCCTTTGACGGAGGACCGCTTCATTGTTGCCCACCTTATCGGTGTAACTCTGCGCATGACAAAAGCTGGCGTGCAGGAAGAGTTGCGAAAACATGGTACGGTGCACGCGCTCTGGACCAAGCCCAACGTCTACCAAACATACGGAAGACTGTTCAGTGGCATGGTTGCAGCGCCTGTGACCGTCCGCGAAAACGGTGGGCTGCCCCACGAACTCGACATCGGCAACGAGGTCGTCGACGTCTGGTACGTGGGTAAGCCCAAGTACTGTGGGCACTGTGATGCAACAGGGCACCTGAAAAAACGGTGCCCTCACATCCAGTGTTTCCACTGCAAAGAGAAGGGCCACCTCCAAAAAGTGTGCCAACAGCGGGAACCTTCAGCGCCCTCTGCCTTCAAAAAAGGTAAGGGGAAACGCTTGGAGAAAACAAGCAAGCCAAAAGAAGCAAAGGAAAGGCCAAGCAAAAAGCCAGATTCGGAATGCTTCCAGCAAACGGCGGTCGAGAAAACTCCCGACGACGCGGGTGACAACGAGAACTGGCGGACAGCGAAGCCGAAAAGTAAAAAAAGCCGAAAAACCGAAGAACCGACAGCGGAACCCGCGACAACTTTTTTAAATAGAAGGCAACGCCGCGCTTTGCTCCGCGAATGTTCGGTCGCGTTGGAGCGCGTGGAGATCCCCGAGACCTCCACCGGGGGAGATATCTCCCGCCTCGTTGACGCCGAAGCCGCGATCGAGAAAGGCGAACCCTCTGTGCAAACAGAGGGGGAGCCGAGCGACGCGCTTGCCGCAATCGAGGACGCCGCCTACCAACAGGCGGCGGAAGAGCTCGCGGTCGAACTCGCGGAGCGTGAGAACGGCGCGCGAAAGGCCTTGCGAAGGCCGGCCGTGAGCAAGGCACCTACGACAGGTGACCACGAACCGGATGCCGGAAGTGCGTCCTCCTCCGCGGAGGCGCCTCCGAAGAAGACTGGACGGAAGTCCAAAAATCCAAAGAGACGCATCCCGACAAAGAAGGAGGGGGACGCACCAGCTACCGAGGGGGAAGCCGGCAGCGTGGGAACGGAGGGAGGGATTTTCTAGACCTCCGCTACCAAGCAGCTGGTGACCCCCATGGAGGAGGGGGATAAGATGAGTGATTGACGTCCCCTCCCAACGGTGGAACCTGCTCAGGAGATAGCCATAAAGGAGGAGGAGCAAACAGCTGACAACCGCTCCCCCCTGCCGTCCAGCGCAGCCGACGAATCGGCTTCCATGGAAGAGGGGGAGCATGTGCGTGGAACCCGCCCCCTTCAACCGTTGCGGTCCGCCAAGGAATCGGCCCCCATGGAGGAGGGAGAACCGGTGCGCGGTGATCCCATTCCTCCATCCGTCCCGCCCGACCAGGTGGCGGGCGCCCCATTGTCACTTTCCCAGGAGTAACACCTGGGCTCGCCTGTCGCCGTCGATTACGCGTGGCCTGATGAAACGTCAACGGGCTGCGCGACGACGGCAACAGACGGGGCACGGCCGCCACCCTGCGTGACTTCGACCTGGCACTCCTGCAGGAGATCCACGTGATCACCGCGGAGAACGCCCAGGAGATCGAAAGGATCGCAGGGGGACGGTAGATTATCACCCGGGTGCGCCGGGGCGTTTATTATAAACTATCCGGGAACAGGGTTCCCGGACAAAGGGGAAAACAAGAGACGAAAAGGGTGGGATCCCCGACATGCAGGTCGGTATCCCGAAAGTACGGAACGGCAGGTAAGGGTCCACAAACACACTACTATAAAAAAATAAAAGAAAAATATGGAGTGCAGGGGACAGGGGTCTTTGGTGAGTCCATTCCTTCTTTTCAAAACCGGCGATGGATGCCGGCGATCTCTCTCCTTACGCCCTGTGGCAGATGGCCCCACTGGGCAGCCGACGACGCGTTTGTGCTGGCTAATCCAGTGGGCTGAAGTAGGATGGACAGCTTCTCCAACTCTCGGTGGGCCTTGTCGAAGGCGCGGGTGCAACACACGGCTGCAACGACAGCACCCAATGACAGGCCGCCTGGCGTGAAAAAGCGGCGCATCAAGTCCCTTGCGGTGTCCCCCTGATGCAGGAGAGCTCAGGCCAGCCTCCGCCAGAGTTCTAGAAGGGCACCGCAGTCCAGGAGCACTTGCGGGAGCGTTTCCACTTCCCCGCACCGCTTACAGTTTGGGGAGACAACTCCCCCGAAAACACGCTTCGTCCGCTGGTTGGAGTGAAAACCCCAATGCACCAGCATGATGACGTCCTGCTTCTACGAAAGGGGGAAACCAGAAGTGTTCAAACAGGAGGGAGGAACCACAAGTTCTTCGGGGGGCACACTTAAGTGTTCGCTCCACCGAAGGAGTCCCTTCGGAACGTGGCGAGCTGTGGCGGCGTCCGCCAGCTCGCAAGTCCTCTAGCCGCCAATAGGTCGCGTTGTTCCTGCGATGGTGCAGGCGACCTTTCATCTTGCCTGTTCGCAACTGTCATCTCTTGCCCTGAGGGCTGACAGTGCGTCGGCGAGGGGGGTGACGGCCAGGAGGGTAAACTTCTGCTGGCTGTTGCACACTTCATTCACCGTGCAGTACGGGGAGAGGTGAGCGCAACGGAGTTCCAGGAGGGAAACGTCCTGGTGCTTTGCCCAGCCATGCAACGGTTCCTGCCACCAGGTTTCAAAGTTCGTTGGGAGGCAGGAGATCCATTCCTGGGCATCCAGGAGCCAATACAGCGGTTTCAAGGTGAAACCGAAGCTTCTCGTGACGCGCTCCGTGTGCGGCCGCAGCGACAGATGTCCATCGCTGCCTGTGCAGCGCCGCAGTCGCAGACGCGCGGGATAGCAACACGGAGTGGACCAAAGGTTGGCGCACAGGGCCAACATCCGAAGCTGCACCTGCAGCTCGATTCTCTCTAGCGTCAGGATGCCTAAGCCAGCATCCCGACGCGGATCCGTCAAGTTTTTGAGGCAGAACCTGGAACTCGCTGGTCTCAACAGAGCGTTCCTCAATAGGCTGTTCGCCTGGAGCTTGGCCGAGTAGGGGGGCGGGTAAACAAAAAGCAGGGGGCGCAAGAGGGGGCAACGAAGGTCTTCCATATCGTGGCCCGCTCCGGCAGGACAAATCTGCTATGGTGGAAGGGGCTCAGGGCATTCGAATTCTTCCGAAGGCAGTCCGACCACACTTCCACTGGGCTGATGTTCCCCAGCGGAACGCCCAGATATTGCATGGAGAAAGCGGTCGGGATCCTCAGGCGGATCCAGTCGGACTTCCCCTCCCACGCCTCATTAATAGGTACGACCACGCTCTTGCTCCGGTTTACGCTCATGCCCGCTCCCCGGCGAATCGGCTCGAAGAAATCCTCGAGACTAGATGCCGGGGTGGTCATGGGTAAGAGGAGAAGCAGGTCTTCAGCATTGGCCGCCACGGACGGCGTTCCTCGACAAGAGCACGTAAGGTTGGCCAGCGTCAGCCTGTACTCCTTCAGCACCACCTCAAAGAATATGCTGAAGAGCAACGGGCTTAAGCTGTCGCCCTGCCTGATGCCCCGCCGCACCGGCACGCCGTACACGTGGCAGCCGCTAAAAAAGATGGAAATGAGCGCGTGACGCCAGCAAGCGCGCAAATACACCAGGAGGTGCACCGGGAGACCGAGACGTTCTAGGAGCTCCAGCAGGAGATCCTGATTTACGCAATCGAACGGCTTGAAGAGATCGACCGCGACCGCCAAGACACCCGGCACTTCCCCAGGCCGAATGCAGCGACGCCTAACCTGGGCAGTCACAGATGCGGTTGCCTGGCTGTCGTGCGCCACGCAACGTTGCAGCTCTAGCCACGTGGGCGCGAAGAACAGGATCGCCTGCATGGACCTCCCGAGAACAGCGTAAGACTGCTCCGGACTTACCACGGATCCAGCGATCCTGCCTAGGCGCTCGACCCACAGCACGGAGAACAACTTGACGTCCGCATTCACCAAGGTGATGGGACGCCAGTTGCTTGAATGGTGCATGTCTCCGCCTATCGGCAAGTGACGCACCCTTGCTGAGCGAAACGAGGCCAGGACATTGCCCGTCTCTCGAATCAGCGCAGAAATCCTCAGGACCAGGGGGACTGGGAAATGTGGAGGTGTTCATCAGCACCGGGGGCCACTTTAATTGTTCCCGCGGAACATTAAGCAGCTCGCCCTAGCGCAAAAGTCCAATACGGTTGATAGTCCGCGCCATGGTATCGCAGAGAATTCCCGTTTTCCATTCCCCGATCTTTTTCTCTGTACAGGAGATTTTGACGAAAACATCCCATTTCGCAGCAGTGTTGCCGTTCAAATGTTCCGCGAGCGGAAACAGCATTGCAGTGAGAGGAATTTTTACTTGCCCACGCTTGTTTCTGGGGGTTCTCCAGGACCTCCCGGAGCGTCAGGTGGTCATTACGGGTGAAGAATTGTCTCTGCATTTCTTGGGTGCGTTGCCGGTTGCTCCTTGCCCACGTCTGAACCGTTTCCTGCAGCCATGCAGGTCCTTTAACGGGCCGACAGTAGAGCCATCCAGCGTTTTTCCTCATCAGGTCAGCCACTCTCCGTAGCTGCAACCTGCAGTGACCGACTTGGCGGCGCCGACGCAGCGCAAGGAAGGATGACAGAGCCACCTTGCGTGTAGCCTGCTCGACGAGGAGACGTGCGGGCTCGCACCAACTACTATTCCAATATTTGGCCACTAGGGCGAGCAACCGAAATTAAAGCTGGAGCTCCAGCCGCTCTAGTGTCAGGAGGCCGAGACCGCCGTCACGACGCGGAGCGCTCAAGTCCTCAAGCCGGATTCGGGCCCTCCCATTACCCCACAGGGCAATCCTTAGGAGGTCCTTCGTCCGCTTTTTAGTCTCCGTGGTGGGGGGACAAACAAAAAGCAGGGAACGTAGGAGGGGCGCAGCGAATGCGTTCCACACCGCGGCCCGTTCCGGCAGGAAAAACCTGCGGCCTTGGAACGGGCCGATCGCCGTCTCTACCTTTTGAAGGCAGCTGGACCACGCATTCAAAGGGAGATAATCAACCATCGGTACACCAAGATACTTGGAGAACGGAACCGTGTATCCCAAAACGGACCCAGTCCGGCTTCTCTGCCCACGCCGCACCGATTGGCATGACGGACGACTTCGCCCTGTGCACCTCAAGCCCGGTTCCCCGACTTAGCAGGTCCGAGAACTCCTCGACCGCCGATGCCGGGATGGACATAGGGAGCAGCAGCAGTAGGTCGTCCACATATGCTGACACCGCGGGCGTACCGGGATAGTCGCGCGGCAGGTGCGCTAGAGTTTCCCTGTACGCTATCAGTACCAACTCGAAGGAGGTACTGAAGAGCAAGCGACTCAGGCTGTCTCCCTGCCGTATGCCGCGTCGCACCGGTACGCCGTGCACGGTGTGTCCACTGAAAAACATCTGGATGAGCGCGTCGCGCCAGCAGGATCGCAGGTAGGTCAACAAAGAAACCGGGAAGCCCAAGCGTTCCAGGAGCTCCAGGAGGAGCCTCTGGTCGACACAGTCGAATGCTTTATGCAAATGGACTGCTACTGCGAGGGCTCCCTCCTTCCCCCAACCATCCCGTTTCCTAGCGACGTACATTATGGAAGTCCAGCTGCCCATCCTGACCCTTTTCTGTTGGAGCGCGAAAAAGGTACTGGCGAGGAACAGGTTGACATCCATGCTACGCCCGGGTACAGCATATGTCCGCCCCGGGCTAATGAAGCTTTCCGCTAACCGTCTCAGGCGTTCAGCCCACAATTTCGCCAGCAACTTGACGTCCGCGTTTATCACGATAATCGGCCACCAGTTAGTCATGCTCGAAGGACTCCTCCCTTAAGGAGGAGACGCACCTTTGCCGAACGAAATGAGGAGGGGACGTCGCCCGTTTCGCGAATCAGCAAGGTGAGTTTCTTCACCAGAGGAGTGAGCTCTGCCGCGAAACATTGAAAAAATTCCGCTGGCAGGCCATCCTCCCCTGGAGCCTTACGCCTCTTGAGCTTTCCGATGGCCGAGATGATCTCGCCCATCGTGAAAGGCTCGTCGAGGGTCTTTCTATCTTCCTCCCCGATCGCCGGAGCGCCTTCCGGAAGAAGAATTCGGGAGACATCCCGTTTCGGTGGAGCGCGCGCGTACAGGGAGGAGATGAATTTTTTTAATAAGCCTTTTACCTGGGCATGGGCTGAGTGCTCCGAACCCTGGTCGTCCAGTAAGCTGGCCGACTTCGATTGCCACGCCTGCCTCTCGGCTCCCGGACGGTATTCAACTAGCCTGCGTACGTCAGCAGTTCGCGCGTAACCTCGAGATTGTAAATACCATCTCTCGTTACTCACGCTTTCACCAAACCCGGTAGGCAGGAGGTTTATAGGGAACTCGTAGCAAAAATCCCGGACGGTGCGCTTCCAGCGGTCCCAGTCCTAAAGCGTCTGGAAACTGAAACCTCGTATGAATCCGCGGAGATCCTCCGCGGCTTTCGGAAGTTCCAGCCAGTCCCACGATAAGCGCCACGCAGATGACGGCGAACCCTTATTGCGTGCGCGCACCTCAAGTACGATCCAATCATGGTCCGACAGTTGCGACGATAACTTGCCGCGCCTGCCCACGCGTGAGCATAGGTGCTGGCCAAAAAGCATGTGATCTATGGTGTCGGCCATTTCCGGATCTACCGCGAACAAGTTGCAAGTGTGCATTTCTGCGCAGAGCTCGTTCACGCGGTCCCGAAGTGTGTCGGAAGCACCTGACAGCAGGCGCAGGTTAAAGTCACCTCCGATTAGGTGCGCTTCGTGCACTCCCGCTTCCTCCAGATCTTCGCGCCTCAGGGTAAGGAAGAAATCTCTCCTTGCCTTTGCCCTTAGCGCGTCGCTGCCGCTTGGGTCGTACACGTTGGTAATGACCAGATCGATGGAGTCGGACCACCTGATGGTCAACTGCCCGACGCGACCGGCACTATCGAACCGTACGCCTTTTGCCACAGCCTCGAAAGCTGGACGAAGCAGGTACGCGACACCGCAAGATTTAACGATGCCGCAGCGCCACAGCAGACGTCCACCCGAGATACGCTCGATCTCCGTTGCTTGATCTGCGGAGATCACGTGGATCTCTTGCAGCAGCACCAGGTCGAACGATGCCAGGGTGGAGGCCACGTCTCGTCTCTTGCCGTCGTCGCTTAGCCCGTTGACGTTCCAACAGGCTATTCGCAGACGGCGGCAAGAGGCGATTCTCGGCATTAAGGCTGGGAACGTAGCGTTGCAGCACCTGTGAAGGGACAGGTGGGAGGGATGAGTAAGGGGACCGCCGCCATCTCAGGCACTAGAAGCACCTGGGGCACAGACTCTACCCTTTCCCTCTTTCCGGGGTCGCAGCGTGAGGTTACCTCTCGAGGAGAGACCCCGGAGTTCCCAACTTTTTTGGCACGCACGCTTTCCTCAATTATCTCTCCCTTTTCCACGGAAAGGGATAATTTTGCGGGTAGCCTTCTTCGTGCGATTGGCCTTCGAGTGGGAGGCCGCGATGCCGCAGGCTGTGTTTTCCGCCTCTGCGTCAGAGTTCGGAATCTCCGACTTCTTGATCGAGGTCGGACGCCTTAAGGCCTTTTTCGCGGATGTGAGGAGACGCTGCAAGGACGCAGCGAGCTCCTCCGCTGCTCGCTCAAAGGCGACGTCGTCGTGCATGTGTTCGAAGACGGACGCCACCGCCGGGTCGATAGCCTCCATCATTAATTTGGAGGAGGGCTGAAAGTAGTCAGCGACGACTGCAATTTTGACGCTTTGTTCGACCGCAGGAATGCGCTTGATGACGACAGAGCAGCGTTTGATATTTTCGGGACGCGGCAAATTCTCGCTGCGTTTCGCGACATTTTTTTTTGCTTCCTTGAGGCTTTTCTCCCTCTTGGATTTTACTACCTGCCATCCAGGTTCCTGGCCGTTCTCCTCGACGTTGTCCGAGTTTTCCAAGATCTCGGAGCTGACTTTCACCTGGGGTACGATAGTTGTTTTTCGAGCGGCTGCTGTCTCTCGGGCTGCCTGGACTCGTCTCTTTCTCGCCGCGCGCTTCTTCGCATTTAGTGCGGACGCAACGCGGACTGCATTTTGCGGACACACTGGAAGAGTGTGCCCGGGTTGCTTCAATTGCTTGCACTGGAAGTGAAAGCACATTTTTTCAGGAGATCTGGGGTGCTGCAATGCCCGCAGAAATGCGGCTTTCTTACATACCAGATGCCAACGGGTTCTCCGTTGACCTCCAGCTTGTTTGGTAGAAAGCAACCCTCGCGGACCGTGATGCGCGCGGAAGCCATACTCCAATTCAGGAGATCGTACTCCCAAAACGGAGTCGGTCTTTTCCACAACGCGAGGACAGTTCCAAATTTAATTAGTTCCTTCCGGACAGCCTCTTCGGTCATCCTGAAGTTGATTTCGAGGAGGTGGATCACGATAGATCTATCCTGCGTGATGGGAAGGAGCCGGCGATTCCCTAAAGGAACAGGTGTACGGAGCAAACGCTGTGCAAGACTTGCTTCTTTGCAAATCACCTCAACGTACTGTCTACTACTCCTGATGGTCATCGCCAAGAGCTCCTCCTGGAGTACTTTGAAAGAGTGCATCCCTTCCGAGTAAGCGCGTGCACTCTCAGAGGAGTAAAGGTTGCCTACCTTGTAGAGAAGAGGGGGATTGTACCCCTCCTTTAGGTAGGCTTTTAACTGAGACGCCGCTGCTTGGGTTTCCGCCGCAGCCACGGAACCCAGCTTTTCCCTAGAGGGGGAGTCGCTTCTGTGGGGGCGGTTGCATCCACATCCATTGATTCAGGAGGCGATATAGACGTCGCCTCCTCCTTAACATTGGAGGTAGTCTTAGGTATCGCTGCCTAGCCACCACCGAATCCACTGCAACACTGAGAAAAAAAAGAATAAAATAAAACCACAAACGCTTAAAAGCGAAACATAAACCTGTCAGCTCTCGCTCTTGGACTGGGACGATCTGAAAAGATCGGTCCGCTAGTTATGCTGCCGGTTCCCCTTGTACCTGCTTCCCCGCGGCTTCGAAGTTGTCACCCGGGTACGCCCGGGGCGTTTATTGAAAAAACTCTGCATAAACGTGGTACGAGGCCTCACAAACGGCCACACAACACCGGACCTGCCGGGACGCCGGGACGCAGCCCGGCGTGACACTCCTCGTCAGTGGAGGGTGATAGGGATCAAAACAAAAAGAACAATAAAGATAAGGAAAACAAAAAAAGAGTTTGGAGGAAGAGGAAGGGATCACAATCCACTGGGAGGAGAACCCATCCTTTGCAGGATGCCCTCCAGGTCCATCTTCATGCTTCCCATATGGGGCCATCTCGCAGCTCTCCGCATGGAGCAGACCGCATATGGGATGACATCCCTCGCGTTGGCATCCACTCGTTCGTCGCGAATGTCGCTCCAGGCCGGCACGATGCCCCGGATGCAGCAGAGGGCTGCAAGGGCTGCGGCGGGCTGCAGGGCGTCCCTCACGAAGAGGGGCCGAAGAACGTCTCTGGGCGCGCTGCCAATTGGGAGCCCGAGGGTCGTCCCGAACCGTTCCCAAAGGGGTTGGAGGGCAGCACAGTCAACGATCAGGTGGGGAAGCGATTCCCGCTCCCCACACCTGGCACACTCAGGCCTTACACTTCCCCGCGTCCAGTGGAAGCAGCGCGCGTTCCAAGGTAGACCCCAGTGGAACAGCAGCAGCGCCGACTCTTGCCACTTCAAGGGAAGACGTCTGGATCCGATTAGTATTAAGGGCCACTTCAGGTCATCCGTCGGGATGCCGAGCACCTCGCCCGAGAGACGAAGTCCACGCGGGAGGGCACTCGGGGTCGTGGCATCTACCAGTTATCCCAGGGTTCAACCGCTCATCTTCTTTACCTTGCCTGCGATTCGGCAGGAGACTTGCCACTTCGGCTTGCGGCCACTGGTTAAAGCTCTTCGTAGGAAGGGCAGGGTCGAGGCTAGAGGGGAAGTCTCCGCCTACGTGCTCCTGACGGGACACTCCAGAGTAGTCCGCAGTGTGCAGCAGGCGTTGGGGCCGAATCGCAGGCGGTTCCAGTCCGGGGAAGTCTGGAGGTTCAGCTTGGCCCACGTCGCAACGGATTCCTCCAGCCAGGCGGAGAAGTTTGCGGGGCTGCAGACCATCCAGCCCTTGTCTCTCAATAGGGCTTCCATGCGCCCAAGGAGATGGCCGCATCTTCTGACCTTCCTGCCAGAGCACAGTAGGTACGACGCGAGTCCTTGCGTCCTGAACACACGGCTGGCGAGGATACGGGCCGGAACGCACCAAGCGGTGCTCCATGATTTTGCTGCGATGGCGAGTGTGCGCCATAGCAGCTGTATGTCCAGGCTCTCCAGCGTCAGGAGGCCGAGACCGCCGTCCCGACGAGGAGCGCATAAGTCATCTAGAGGCACATGTGGCCTCCCGCTGCCCCAGAGGGCGATGCAGATTAGGTCCTTGGTCCTCTTTTTAATGTCACGGGGGACGCAACAAACAAAAAGCAGGGGGCAGAGGATGGAAGCCGCAAACGCGTTACACACCGCGGCCCATTCCCGCAGAAGGAACTTGCCTTCCAGGAACGGGCCGATAGCCAACTCTACCTTTTGGAGACGATCTGACCAGGCTTCTGCGAGGCAGAATTCCCCCAACGGGACACCCATGTGCTTCAGGTACCTGGCCGCGGGGATCCCCAAGCGGATCCAGTCAGGCCGTACGACCCACGTCGCACCTACCGGTACGACCGACGACTTGGCCTTGTTTACCCGAAGTCCAGTCCCACGACTTAGCAGGTCGAAGAAATCCTCGACTGCGGCTGCCGGGCAAACATGGGAAACATGAGCAGAAGGTCGTCGGCGTATGCTGCTACGGCGGAAGTGCCGGGGCACGAGCTCGGCAGGGCAGCCAAAGTCACCCTGTACGCTCTCAGCACCAACACAAAGTATGTGCTAAAGAGCAGGGGACTGAGGCTATCGCCCTGCCGTATGCCCCGCCACACCGGCACGCCGTAAACCTGTTGGCTGGAAAAGCAGATGTTAACGATGGCGTTGCGCCAGCAGGAGCGCTGGAAGGAAAGAAGGGAGGGTAAGAAGCCCATGCGACCCAGGATCTCCAACAGTAGCTCTTGGTCAACGCAGTCGAACGCCTTATGGTAATCGACCGCGATCGCTAATGCCCCCTTCCCAGCCCGGGTGTCTATTGCCAGCCCAGCTGGAGGCCCCAAAGTGAGGTTGCCAATCTTTCCGCCAGTTTCATTTAGGCAGCGCTGCACATGGAAGCATGTGCTCGCGAAGAACAGGTTGGCATCCATACTTCGCTCGGGAACAGCGTATGTCTGCTCCGGACTAATTATGGAGTCTGCCACCTGTCCTACACGCAAAGCCCACAGTCCAGCGACCAGCTTGGTGTCCGTATTCACACTTGTTATCGGACGGCAATTGCCTAAGGATCTCAGGTCTCCTTCCTTAGGGAGGAGGCTCACACGGGCTGACCGAAACGAGGCGGGAACGTCGCCTTCGTCTCGGATCAGCCCGGTCAACTGGAGCACCAGGGGGGCCAGCTCCATCGCGAAGCATTAAAAAAATTCCGCAGGCAGGCCTTCCACCCCTGGCGCGTTACGCCTCTTGAGCATTTTAATATCGGCGAGAATTTCATCGGTAGAAAAAGGCTCGTCCAGGCTGATCGTCTCCTCCTCCCCTATTGTCGGGCCTCCATCCGGTAGCAGGAGTCGCGAGGCGTTACGCTCTGGAGGTGCCCTAGCGTAGAGGGAGGAATAATAATGCCGCACGAGGTGCGTGATCGCGGGTGGGGCCGATCGCTCCCGGCCCTGGTCGTCCAGCAAGCTGGCCGACCCGGATTGCCAGGCCTAACGCTCGGCCCCGTCTCGATATTCGGCCAGGCGATGGACATTAGGGGTCCTCTCGTACCGGCGGGCCTATAAATATGCCCAATGGTTCCGAGCCTCCTCCCCAAATCCGAGGGGCAGGCGGTGCAGGGGGAACTCGTCGCAGAACTCGCGGACCGAGGCCTTGAAGAGGTCTCAATCTTTGAGACTGCGGAGGGTGACGCCTCTCAGGAATTCGCAAAGGTGTTCCTTCGCACATGAGAACCGCGTCCAGTCCCCAGGCAGCCGCCACGCCTCGGACGCGGGTCCTTTATTACGCGGGCAAACCTCGGCGATTAGCCTGGAATGGTCCGAAAGTGTCGACGTAACTTTTCCCTGTTTGCCGACCCGCGAGCACAGGTCGAAATCCAGGAAGAAGTGGTCGATGCTGTGGTCCATTCACTCCGCGTCCGCCAACAAGTTGCGCGTGCGCATGGCAGTGCACAACTCGTTGGCCGTGCGTTCTTGTGCTTCGGGCTCACCTGACAGCAGACGGAGATTAAAGTCCCCAGCTATCAGGTGTGCCTTCCGCACGTTCGTATCGGCCAGCCAGTCGCGCTTCAGGGTTTCCAGCAGCCTGGTACGGTCGCTGTATCCCCCTTTCCCGCTAGGGGCGTACACGTTCGTGACGATCAATTTGATCGAGTCGGACCAGCTGAGAATCAGCTGACCGACCCGACCGTCGTCATCGAAGCGTACGCCCTTCACGGCGGCGTCGATGACCCGATTCACGAAAAACGCGACCCCACAGGTGTTGCGGGCGCCGCATCGCCAATACAGTTGACCCCTCGCGATCGTCTCGATCTCCTGGACGTCTGCCGAGGTGATCACATCGATCTCCTGCAGCAGGGCCAGGTCGAACTCAAGCAGGGTGTCGGCCGTATCTCGTCTGTTGCCGTCGTCGCGCAGCCCGTTGACGTTCCAACTGGCCACGCGGATTCGACGACGACAGGCGAGCCAAGGTGTTATTCTTGGGAAATCGGCTCTGCAGCGTCCGCCACTTGTTGAGGCGGGACGCTAGGTGGAGCAGGAGGGACAGGTGCCTCGAGCACCTGATCCCCCTGCTCCATCGGTGACGGCGCGTCGGGAGGGTCATCCTCCAGTGGGGTCGCGCCCACCTGTTGGCCCGCCTCCATAGGGGTGCGCTGTACAGGGTCCGCGCTGGCAAGGAGGACTTCGCCCCCCTGCTCACCCTCCTCCATGAGGGTGGCCTGCTCGACGACTTCTGCGCGTGGGATTTTCCCCTCCGGGATTCCCACTCTGTCGTCGGTTTCCTGCTTCTTCTCTTCGCTTGTGGAGGGAAGGCGCCTCCTCTGCTTTTGGGACTTGCGACCCGTCTTCCGGATTTTACACCCGGGTACGCCCGGGGCGTTTATTTTTAAAAAACAACTCTACATCCGCGGTACAAGGCCCCGCTCACGGCCATATGCACTGGACCTGCCGGGACGCCGGGACGCAGCCCAGCGTAGCGTTCCTCAGCAGCAAAGGGGGATGGGGATAAAACAAAAAGAAAAATAAAAAAAAATAAACAGACAAAAAGAAGTTGGAGGGCAGGGAAGGGATCACTGAACGCTGTGAGGAGGGCCCATCCGTTGAAGGAAGCCCTCGAGGTCCGTCCGTATATTCCCCAGTTGGGGCCATCCGGCAGCCCTCCGCATGAAGCGTTGGGCGTATGGGATGACATCCCTCGCGTGTGGACCCAGTCCTTCGTTATTGGCGTCGCTCCATGCCGCCACGATTCCACGGACACAGCACAAGGCTGCGATGGCTGCGGCTAGCTGCAGTGCGTCCTTCACGAAGAGGGGCCGAAGAACGTCTCTGGGGGTGCTGCCCGTAGGGAGCCCTAGGGTCGCCCCGAACCGTTCCCAGAGGGGTCGGATGGCAGTACAATCCAAAATAAGGTGGGTAAGCGATTCCCGCTCCCCGCACCTGGCACACGAAGGATCCACAGCTCCCCTCGTCCAGTGGAAGCGGCGCGCGTTGCAGGGTAGACCCCAGTGCAACAAAAGCAACGCCGACTCTTGCCACTTCAGGGGCAGGATCCTGGATTCCTTTAATACCGGGGGCCACTTCAGCACATCCGTAGGGATGGCGAGCAGCTCGCCCCATCTCATTAGTCCACGCGGCTGGACGCTCGGGGTCGTGGCGTCCGCCTGTTCTTTTGTGGTCCAGCCGCTTAACATCTTCTCCCTGCCTGCGATCTGGCAGGTGACTTGCCACCTCGGCTTCTGGCAATCCTGAAGCGCCCTCAGGAGGTAGGGCATCGCCGTAGCAAGGGAGGTCGTCAACGCCCACCTGCGACTCCGAGGAAATTCCAGTATTTCCCGCAGGGTGCGGTTGGCGTATGGGCCGATTCGCAGGCAGTTCATGTGGTTTTCGCTCCTCCGGTTTAGCTTAGCCCATGTGCCAGCAGACTCCTCCAACCAGGCGGAGGATTTGGCGGGGCCACAAGCCATCCAACCGTTCGTCTTCGCCAAGGTTGCTATGCGTCCGAGCATAAGGCCGCATCTTCGGATCTTCCGGCCAGGGCACAGAAGAAACGACGCGAGTCCTTCGCATCGGGACACACGCCTGGCGAGGTGACGGGCCAGAACGCACCAAGGGGTGCTCCACATCTTCGCTGCGATGGCAAGGGTTCGCCACCGCAGCTGGATTTCCACGCGCTCCAGCGTCAGGAGGCCAAGACCGCCGTCCCGACGCGGAGCGCACAAGTCCTGCAGAGGCACTCGGGGCCTCCCCTTGCCCCAAAGGGCGATGCGGAGGAGGTCCTTCGTCCTCTTTTTGCATTCTCTGGGGGCGGGGCAAACAAAAAGCAAGGGGCGGAGGATGGGGGCCGCGAAGGCGT
Source organism: Raillietiella orientalis (assembly GCA_036172245.1). Lineage (NCBI taxonomy): Eukaryota > Metazoa > Arthropoda > Ichthyostraca > Raillietiellida > Raillietiellidae > Raillietiella > Raillietiella orientalis. Next base: position 69,511 of record JAYWIR010000043.1, on the reverse strand, counting down.
TCCAAACCGCGGCCCGTTCCGGCAAGTGAAACTTGCCTTCCAGGAACGGGCCGATCGCCGTCTCAACTTTTTGAAGACAGCTGGACCACGCTTCCGCAGGGGAGTAGTCACCCAACGGCACACCAAGGTACTTGATGCACCTCGCCGTGGGGATCCCCAGACGGACCCAGTCCTGCTGCCCTGCCCACGCCGCACCTACTGGCACCACCGACGACTTCGCCATGTTGACCTGCAGTCCGGTCCCACGGCTGAGCAGATCGAAGAAGTCTCCGACCGCCTTCGCCGGGGTGGACATAGGTAACAGGAGCAGAAAGTCGTCGGCATAGGCTGCTACGGCGGGCGTGCCGGGACACGAGCTAGGCAAGGAGGCCAAAGTCACCCTGTAGGCTCTCAGCACCAACTCAAAGTAGGTGCTGAAGAGCAGGGGACTCAGGCTATCTCCCTGCCTGATGTCCCGCCGCACCGGCACGCCATGCACCTTCTGAGCGCTGAAAGAGACGGAAATTATGGCATGGCGCCAGCAGGAGCGCAGGTAGTTGATCAAGGAGGGTGGGAAGCCCATGCGACCCAGGAGCTCCAACAAAAGCCCCTGGTCAACACAGTCGAACGCCTTATGGAGATCGACTTCGAGCGCTAAGGCCTCCTTCCCCGCCCGGGAGTCCATTCCCTGCCCTGCTGGCGGCCCCAAAGTGGGGTTGCCGATTTTTCCTTTCGCTTCCTTTTGATACCTCTGCGCGTGCAACCACGTGCTCGCGAAGAAAAGGTTGGCATCCATACTTCGCCCGGGAACAGCATATGTCTGCTCCGGGCTAATAATGGATTCTGCCACCTGCCCCAGACGCGAAGCCCATAGCCCGGCAACCAACTTGGCGTCCGTATTCACAATCGTGATCGGACGCAAGTTGTTCAAATTCCTAAAGTCTCCCCCTTTCGGAAGGAGCCTCACTCTGGCTGACCGAAACGAGGCGGGAACATCGCCTTCGTCTCGGATCAGCCTTGTCAGCTGAAGCAGCAGGGGTGCCAGCTCTTCCGTGAAGCTCTGATAGAACTCCGCGGGCAAGCCGTCTTCCCCTGGAGCTTTCCGCCTCTTGAGCCTTTTGATACCGGCGAGAATTTCGCCGGTGGTAAAAGGCTCATCGAGGCTTAACGACTCCTCCTCCCCTATTGTCGAGGCACCATCCGGAAGCAAGAGCCGAGAGGCATCTTGATCCGGGGGCGTTCTAGCGTAAAGAAAGGAATAATAACTCCGCACGAGATGCCGTACCGACGCCGGGGACGAACATTCCCGGCCCTGGTCGTCCAGCAAGCTGGCCGACCCGGATTGCCAGGCTTGGCGTTCGGCCCCGGCGCGGTACTCGGCCAGGCGACGGACATTAGGGGTTCGCTCGTACCTTCGAACCTGTAAATAGGCCCGATGGTTGCGAGGACCCTCGCCGAATCCGGAGGGCAGGCGGTCCAAAGGGAACTGCTCGCAGAATTCCCGGACCGATTCCTTGAAAAGGTCCCAGTCTTGGAGATTCCGGAGCGTGACGCCTCTCAGGTATTCACGAAGGTGTTCCTTTGCACCTGAGAGTCGCGTCCAGTCCCCCGGCAGACTCCAGTCTCTGGATGGCGGTCCTTTGTCGCGAGGCCGCATCTCGAAAATAAACCGGGAATGGTCCGACAACGTTGACGCAACCCTCCCCCGTTTGCCGACCCGTGAACACAGGTCAGCGTCGAGGAGGACGTGGTCGATGCTGCGGACCATTCCCCTCTCACCAGCAAACAAGTTGCGCGCACGCATGGCGACGCACAACTCGTTCATCGCGTTCACCTGTGTTTCCGGCTCACCTGTTAGCAGGCGGAGATTGAAATTTATCACCCGGTCACTCCGGGGCGTTTATTAATAATAATAAACTGGTGAGGGACAATGTCCCCAACCAAGAGAACGACAGAGAACATAGAAAAATTACCGGCACGCAGGCCTGGTAAACAAACCGCTCGCAGCGTGGGAGGAATGAGGGGAAACAAACAAAAATCAAAAACTGGAGGGAAGGGTAACGGGTTTTTGGTTAGGCTCCGTACTCACGGGGATTTATACGATAAGCACCAAAAATGTTCCGGAGCCTATGGGGACGCGGGTGTAAAAAGAAAATACAAATTTAGTTCATGGAGGGTAGGGCAATGATCACCGGGTTGGCCGCTGATGAGGGTGTGTAAACCGGCGGTGTATTGCGGCGAGATTCCTCTTTGTCTCCTCTGTCAAATGAGGCCATCTAGCGGATGCTCCCATTAAGAAGTATGCTTTGCTAATTACCTCTTGGTGCTGTCCGTTGATTTCCAACGCCTGGCGGACGGAAACTATCGCGGGTATGCAACCGATGGTTGCAATCCTTGCGCTTAGTGAAAGCCCGCTCGGCGTGAAGAATCGTCGCAGCAAGTCTCTTGCGGTGTCCACGGGATGCAATAGTGCTGTTGCCAGCCTACGCCACAGTCCTTGTAGGACACCGCACTCCAGAAGTAGGTGCGGAATCGACTCCGTCGATCCGCACCGAACGCAGTTCGCAGACGCAAGTCCCCCGGAGTCACGATGCCAACGCTCGTTGCACTGAAAACCCCAGTGAACGAAAAGCAGCACGGCTTGTTTCCAAGCAAGGGGGAGCAGCGAACTGTTTATACACTGTGGGGGGACTACAAGTTTTTCGGGGGTGACAGCAAGTTCTTCTGCTCACCGGAGGAGTCCCTTTGCAGTAACACGAGGAGTGGCGGCGTCCGCCAACTCACTTGTCTTCCAGGTGCCAAGGAGTTTGGTTCTTCCCGCTATCGTGCAGGAAACCTCCCACCTCGCCGGTTGGTCACTGTCGTTTCTTGCCCTGAGGGCAGACAGCGCTGCGGCAAGAGGCGTGGCAGCCAGGGTAGAAAACTTCACCTCCTCCTGCAGTACTTCTTCCAAGGATCGTGGAAAAAATTGGCGGAGGGGGCGAAGATCTTCAGAGCGTATTCCTTGGAACGCCGCCCAGGATTCAACAGACTCCTGCCGCCAAGCTTCAAAGTTCATTGGGTGGCAGGAGATCCAAGAGTGTGCTTCCAGAAGTGCGGTCAACAGCCGCAATGGAAACCCGAAACCCCGCTTCCTGTATTGAGTGCCCGGCAAAAGCGAGAGAAATCCTCCGCTGCCGGCGCATCTCCGCAGGAGAATGCGAGCTGGCACACACAGGGGGGATGTCCATAGCTGGGCACACAGTGCCAGCAGTCGGAACTGCACCTGCAGTCCGATTCGCTCCATTGTCAGGATACCCAAACCAGCATCCCGACGCGGAGCTGACAAATCTTTAAGGCGAATCCTGGATCTCGCCGTACACCAGAGAGCGTTCCTGAGCAGGCGCTAAGCCCGCTGTTTTGCCGCATAGGGGGGGTCCAAAACAAAAAACAGGGGACAAGGGAGGGGGGCCACAAAGGTGTTCCAAATAGTCGCCCGTTCCTGCAAGGTAAACTTGCCGTTAAAGAACGGGCTGATGGCCAACTCTGCTATCTGAAGACAGTCCGTCCACGCTTCGGCTGCGCCGAAAGCGCCCAACGGAACGTCAAGGTACTTAAAGTACCCGCCCGTGGGGATCCCCAGGCGGATCCAGTCGGACTGCCCCTCCCACGACGTACCCACAGGAACCACCACGCTCTTCTCTCTGTTCACGCTCACGCCCGCTCCCCGACGAATCAGGTCGAAGAAATCCTCGACACTGGACGCCGGGGTGGACATGGGGATCAGAAGAAGCAGGTCATCAGCGTAGGCGGCCACGGCAGGCGTTCCCGGGCAGGAGCTTGGCAAGTGAGACAGCGTCAGCCTGTATGCTCTTAGCACCAACTCAAAGAAGATGCCGAAGAGCAACGGGCTTAAGCTGTCGCCCTGTCGGATGCCCCTACGAACGGGAATACCATACACGCGGCAGCCGCTAAAAGTGATGCAGGTTAGCGCGTGGCGCCAGCACGCGCGCAAATACAGCAGGAGTTGCGCCGGGAACCCAAGGCGTTCCATAAGCTCCAAAAGCAGCTTCTCGTTTACGCAGTCGAACGCCTTGTGGAGATCGACCGCGACCGCCAAGGCACCTGGCGTTCCCTCCTGCCGTCGGCGCCTGTTCTTTTTGCCTGCGGCAGTGACTTTCGCAGCAGCCTGGCTTTGCTGCGCTACAACTTACTGCAGCTGCATCCATGTACGCGCGAAAAGGATGTTCGCCTGCATGGATCGTCCCGGAACCGCGTAGGTTTGTTCCGGGATCACCACAGATTCCGCGATTCTTCCTAACCGCGCGACCCACAGCTTGGAAAACAACTTGACGTCCGAGTTCACCAAGGTGATCGGACGCCAGTTGTTAAGTTGGCGCAAGTCTCCGCCTTTCGGCAGGAGACGCACCTTCGCTGAGCGGAAGGAATCAGGGACATTCCCGGATTCACTCATCAGCGTCGCGAGTTTGAGCATCAAGGAAATGAGCTCCACTGCAAAGCACTGATAAAACTCTGCAGGGAGCCCATCCTCGCCTGGCTTCTTTCGTCTCTTCAGCCCAGCGATGGCGGACGAAAATTCATCCGCCGTGAAGGGCTCGTCGAGACGTTCGCGTTCCTCCTCGCCGACAACACGAGCATCCTGAGACAGGAGTATCTCAGAAAGAATATCCTCCGTCGGGCATTCCGCTTAGAGCGAGGAGTAGTAGCGTCTCACAATGCGGCGTACTTCGGCTGGGGCCGAACATTCCTGGCGATTGTCGTCCAACAGGCATGCTGCTCCGGACTGCCAGACCTGGCGCTCGGCCCTCGCCCTGTACTCTGCGAAACGCCCGACATCCGCGCGTCTCGAAAACGTGCGGGCCTGCAGAAAGTCTCTACTGTTGGCAACGCCCTCTCCGAAACCGCGTGGAAGCCGGTGCAAGGGGAATTGGCAGCAGAACTCGCGGACAGATCTTTTGAGATCGTCCCAGTCCGCAAGTTCTTGAATGGCAAAGCCTCGGAGGTATCCACGTAGATGCTTCGCAGCCTCCGGGTGGCTAAGCCAATCCGCCTGCATCCTCCAGTTTTGCAACGGAGGCCCCCTGCCTGGCGGAAGGATCTCAAACTTTAACCTCTGGTGGTCAGAAAGCCTAGTCAACAATCTTCCTCTCCTACCCACACGCGAATGCAGGTTTTCATCGAGGAAAACGTGATCGAGCGATCTTTCCATTCCAAATTCGCTGATTATCAAGTTGGCGGCGTGCACGGACGCGCACATCTCGATGGGCAGCGCGCGCTCCCTCGGGCGGCTCCAATCGTCGGAGAGCAGGCGGACGTTGAAGTTCCCAACGAGGAGGTGCGCCACTTGGAAACCGGAGTTGTTGAGCCAGTGGCTCTGCACATCACCAAAGAAAGCTACTCTTTATTCGAGGTAGCGAGAGCCACTCGGCGCGTAAACGTTTGTAACGACGAGATCGATGGACTCGGACCACTTGATGACAAGCTGGCCTATCCGTCCGTCGTCATCGAAACGAACACTACGCACCGCTTCCGCCATTTTTCCTCTTACGAGGAACGCAACGCCGCACGTGTGTGCGCCGCCGCACCCCCAATGTAGCGTTCCGCCTGCGCGCTCCTCGATTTCGGTTGATTGCTCGTCGCAGATTACGTGAATCTCCTGCAGGAGCGCGAGGTCGAAGGGGCGCAGGGCGTTGGCTACTAATCACCTCTTCACGTCGTTCTGTAGTCCGTTCACGTTCCAACACGTTACGGACAGACGACGAGAAGACGCGATTCCCCGCATTACTGCTGGGAAGGTGGCGGCTTTTTGCTCGCTTTATCCGGCGAGCAGAGGGCGAGCAGCACGACTGGCTGGAGGGGACGGTCGCCACCGTCCTCTGTCGTGCTGCATGCATGTAATGCCTCCACGCCAGGCTTATCCCCGTCGGGTTTCGTGGAGACTTCGCGTGGCTTCGCGGATAGAGTTGCCTGGCTGCCTACTTTTGATCGGCGCGCACACGGTTTCGAACGAGTTGTCCTCGTCTCGGTGATCGGAACGGCATCCATTTCGGAGTCCGACCGGCGCATGGTCGATCGGGTTTCGGCCTTCCGCGAAACAGTGACAGGTTCTGCTGGATTGACAGCTGTCCTGTTTTCGTTTTCCGTCACCAGAGCATCGCTTTTGGTGACGGCTGCTTTCCCGGCGCGCGCGTTTTCAGCGTGCTCACGCGCAGTTGCACGAGGGACCTTTGCTGAAGTCTTCTTTACTTCATTACGGTTCCTTACTTCGCGTGGCGCCGTAAATGGAGATTGTGCTCCAGTGCCATCTTTGAAGCCATCCGCGTCTTTGGACGGGAGCAGTTTGGATGGCTTCGACACGCTCGTCATGGACGCTGCCTTCGGAAGGGATTTTAATCCCTTCGTTGGCATGGCATCCGCGCCAGTCGAGAGCTTCCTCTTCGATTGCGACGGCGTGAGATTTTTCTCCGCTTTCGCGGTGTTGGAACGCGACGCGGATTTTTTTTTGCCGACTTTCGAAGTCGACACGGCACAACCCTTCTTATCCGATTTGGGCTTCTCAGCCACTGCAGGAGGTGAAGGAATGGATCTGACGGTACTGGAAGTGTCCTTACCGCCGTTGTCCATTGACGTCCCCGCCGGTTGCTCGAACTCCGAAAGAGCCGGGCGTGCTTGCGAATGACAGCTATTGCGCCTAGGGGGACTTACCATTGCCCCGGATTCCCCGCACCCTTTCTTTTGCGGCTCCCCTGCCGCGAGAGGGGGCGCGCAGGGCTTCGCGTGCGAGGTTTCCTGCTGCTTTGGGGCGACATTCCGCCTCGCGTTATTTCGGAATTTCTGCCTTGGAGTCTCCAGGTTTTTCGCAGATTTTTTCTTTTTATCCGCGCTTTGTTTTTTAAAATGGAGCTCTGCGGCTGCCTTTTTTCGCAAAAGATCCGGGCAATTTTTCAATTGGTGCCCGGATAGTTTGCAATAACGGCATTTTCCAGAAGGGCATTTATCGAAACAATGCCTCTCCTTCCCGCATTGCTCGCACGTTCTTACTTTGCCCACGAACCACAGGTGAACGACCGTGTCTTTCACCTGTAGTTTGGTGGGCAGCAGACGGCGGTCCGGCATTGTAAGCCGGACTCCAGCGACTCCGCTGTGTATGGACGAAAACTCCTTGAGGTTGCTACGCACCCTCCACAACGCATGGACCGTGGCGAATTGTGCCAACGCGTTCCGAATATCAATATCGGAGATTTCCGAATCGATGTCGAAAATCTCCGCCACAAATGAGTCGTCCATGGCGGCCGGGAAGACCTTCTGGCCACGGATCGACAACGGGGTGCGCAGCAAGCGTTGCACAAGTGCAACGTCTTTGCAACGCACCTTGAAATAGCCCATGTCTTTTACGGGCATAATGGCGAGAAGGTCATCCTCCCGCACGCCAACACGGGTCAGTTCATCGTTGAACTGATTTCCGTCGCGCGCAGAAAGAAAGCCACTCACCTTATATCGGAGAGAAGGTCTATAGCCTTGGGGTACGTATGCCCGCAACTCCGACTCGTCGAGTGGTTTCCCTTTGACGGCTGCTGTGGCAGCAACGTCAGCAAAACTCCTCTCCATCGGCGAGAAAGACGAAGTGGAGGCGGCCGTCGGTTCCCATTGTGTGATCCGGATGCTGTTCCTTTAACTTCAGTAGCTTCAAGTTGGGTCGACATCGTCGTCGCAAAATGTACGACGCCAAGATGGCGGATGAAAGCAGCACGGAGACGAGAGCGAAGAAAACACGTCCGCACTCGATTGAAATTTATCACCCGGTCACGCCGGGGCGTTTTTTAATAATAATAAACTGGTCAGGGACAATGTCCCCAACCAAGAGAACGACAGAGAACATAGAAAAATTACCGGCACGCAGGCCTGGTAAACAAACCGCTCGCAGCGTGGGGGAAATGAGGGGAAACAAACAAAAATCAAAAACTGGAGGGAAGGGTAACGGGTTTTTGGTTAGGCTCCGTACTCACGGGGATTTATACGATGAGCACCTAAAATGTTCCGGAGCCTATGAAGACGCGGGTGTAAAAAAAAAATACAAATTTAGTTCATGGAGGGTAGGGCAGTGATCACCGGGTTGGCCGCTGATGAGGGTGTGTAAACCGGCGGTGTATTGCGGCGAGATTCCTCTTTGTCTCCTCTGTCAAATGAGGCCATCTAGCGGTTGCTCCCATGAAGAAGGATGCTTTGCTAATTACCTCTTGGTGCTGTCCGTTGATTACCAACGCCTGGCGGACGGAAACTATCGCGCGTATGCAACCGATGGTTGCAATCCTTGCGCTTAGTGAAAGCCCGCTCGGCGTGAAGAATCGTCGCAGCAAGTCTCTTGCGGTGTCCACGGGATGCAATAGTGCTGTTGCCAGCCTACGCCACAGTCCTTGTAGGACACCGCACTCCAGAAGTAGGTGCGGAATCGACTCCGTCGATCCGCACCGAACGCAGTTCGCAGACGCAAGTTCCCCGGAGTCACGATGCCAACGCTCGTTGCACTGAAAACCCCAGTGAACGAAAAGCAGCACGGCTTGTTTCCAAGGAAGGGGGAGCAACGAACTGTCCATACACTGTGGAGAGACTACAAGTTCTTCGGGGGTGACACCAAGTTCTTCTGCCCACCGGAGGAGTCCCTTTGCATTAACACGAGGAGTGGCGGCGTCCGCCAACTCACTCGTCTTCCAGGCGCCAAGGAGTTTGGTTCTTCCCGCTATCGTGCAGGAAACCTCCCACCTCGCCGGTTGGTAACTGTCGTTTCTCGCCCTAAGGGCAGACAGCGCTGCGGCAAGAGGCGTGGCAGCCAGGGTAGAAAACTTCACCTCGTCCTGCAGTCCTTCTCCCAAGGATCGTGGAAAAAATTGGCGCAGGGGGCGAAGATCTTCAGGGCGTATTCCTTGGAACGTCGCCCAGGATTCAACAGACTCCTGCCGCCAAGTTTCAAAGTTCATTGGGCGGCAGGAGATCCAAGAGTGTGCTTCCAGAAGTGCGGTCAACTGCCGCAATGGAAACCCGAAACCCCGCTTCCTGTATTGAGTGCCCGGCAAAAGCGAGAGAAATCTACCACTGCCGGCGCATCTCCGCAGGAGAATGCGAGCTGGCACACACAGGGGGGATGTCCATAGCTGGGCACACAGTGCCAGCAGTCGGAACTGCACCTGCAGTCCGATTCGCTCCATTGTCTGGATACCCAAACCAGCATCCCGACGAGGAGCTAACAAATCTTTAAGGCGGATCCTGGATCTCGCCGGACCCCAGAGAGCGTTCCTGAGCAGGCGTTTAGCCCGCTGTTTTGCCGCATAGGGAAGGTCGAAAACAAAAAACAGGGGACGGAGGAGGGGGGCCACAAAGGCCCAAATAATGGCCCGTTCCTTCAAGGTAAACTTGTTGTTAATGAACGGCCAGGCCAACTCTGCTTGAAGACAGCTGTCCACGTTGGCTTGCACGAAAGCGCTCAACGGAACGCCAAGGTACTCAAAGTACCCGCCCGTGGGGATCCCCAGGCGGATCCAGGTAGACTGCCCCTCCCACGACGTACCCACAGGAACGACCACGCTCTTCTCTCTGTTCACGCTCACGCCCGCTCCCCGACGAATCAGGTCGAAGAAATCCTCGACACTGGACGCCGGGGTGGACATGGGGTGCAGAAGAAGCAGGTCATGAGCGTAGGCGGCCACGGCAGGCGTTCCCGGGCAGGAGCTTGGCAAGTGAGACAGCGTCAGCCTGTATGCTCTTAGCACCAACTCAAAGAAGATGCTGAAGAGCAACGGGCTTAAGCTGTCGCCCTGTCGGATGCCCCTACGAACGGGAATACCATACACGCGGCAGCCGCTAAGAGTGATGCAGGTTAGCGCGTGGCGCCAGCACGCGCGCAAATACAGCAGGAGTTGCGCCGGGAACCCAAAGCGTTCCATAAGCTCCAAAAGCAGCTTCTGGTTTACGCAGTCGAACGCCTTGTTGAGATCGACCGCGACCGCCAAGGCACCTGGCGTTCCCTCCTGCCGTCGGCGCCTGTTCTTTTTGCCTGCGGCAGTGACTTTCGCAGCAGCCTGGCTTTGCTGCGCCACAACTTCCTGCAGCTGCATCCATGTACGCGCGAAAAGGATGTTCGCCTCCATGGATCGTCCCGCAACCGCGTAGGTTTGTTCCGGGCTCACCAAAGATTCCGCGATTCTTCCTAACCGCGCGACCCACAGCTTGGAAAACTACTTGACGTCCGAGTTCACCAAGGTGATGGTACGCCAGCAGTTAAGTTGGCGCAAGTCTCCGCCTTTCGGCAGGAGACGCACCTTCGCTGAGCGGAAGGAATCCGGGACATTCCCGGATTCACTCATCAGCGTCGCGAGTTTCAGCATCAAGGGAATGAGCTCCACTGCAAAGCACCCATAGAACTCTGCAGGGAGCCCATGCTTGCCTGGCGCCTTTCGTCTCTTCAACCCAGCGATGGCGGACGAAAATTCATCCGCCGTTAAGAACTCGTCGAGACGTTCGCGTTCCTCCTCACCGACAACACGAGCATGCTGAGATAGGAGTATCTCAGAAAGAATATCCTCCGTCGGGGATTCCGCGTAGAGCGAGGAGTAGTAGCGTCTCACAAAGCGGCGTACTTCGGCTGGGGCCGAACATTCCTGGCCCTTGTCGTCCAACAGGCATGCTGCTCCGGACTGACAGACCTGTCGCTCGGCCCTCGCCTTGTACTCTGCGAGGCGCCCGACATCCGCGCGTCTCGAAAACGTGCGGGCCTGCAGAAAGTCTCTACTGTTGGCCACGCCCTCTCCGAAACCGCGTGTAAGCCGGTGCAAGGGGAATTGGCAACAGAACTCGCGGACAGATCTTTTGAGATCGTCCCAGTCCACAAGTTCTTGAATGGCAAAGCCCCGGAGGTATCCACGTAGATGCTCCGCAGCCTTCGGTTGGCTAAGCCAATCCGCCTGCATCCTCCAGCTTTGCAACGGAGGCCCCCTGCCTGGCGGAAGGATCTCAAACTCCAACCTGTGGTGGTCAGAAAGCTCAGTCAACAATCTTCCTCTCCTACCCACACGCGAATGCAGGTTTTCATCGAGGAAAACGTGATCGAGCGATCTTTCCATTCCAGGTTCGCTGACCATCAAGCTGGCGGCGTGCACGGACGCGCACATCTCGATGGGCAGCGCGCGCTCCCTCGGGCGGCTCCAATCGTCGGAGAGCAGGCGGACGTTGAAGTCCCCAGCGACGAGATGCGCCACTTGGAAGCCGGAGTTGTTGAGCCACTGGCGCTGCTCCTCACCAAAGAAAGCTACTCTTTCTTCGAGGTAGCGAGAGCCACTCGGCGCGTAGACGTTCGTAACGACGAGATCGATGGACTCGGACCACTTGATGACAAGCTGGCCTATCCGTCCGTCGTCATCGAAACGAACACTACGCACCGCTTCCGCCATTTTTCCTCTTACGAGGAACGCGACGCCGCACGTGTGTGCTCCGCCGCACCGCCAATGTAGCGTTCCGCCTGCGCGCTCTTCGATTTCGGCTGCCTGCTCGTCGGAGATTACGTGAATCTCCTGCAGCAGCGCGATGTCGAAGGGGCGCAGGGCGTTGGCTACTAATCGCCTCTTCTCGTCGTTCTGCAGTCCGTTCACGTTCCAACACGTTACCGACAGACGACGAGAAGACGCGATTCCCCGCATTACTGCTGGGAAGGTGGCGGCTTTTTGCTCGCTTTATCCGGCGAGCAGACGGCGAGCAGCACGACTGGCTGGAGGGGACGGTCGCCACCCTCCTCTGTCGTGCTGCATGCAAGTAATGCCTCCACGCCAGGCTGAACCCCGTCGGGTTTCGTGGAGACTTCGCGTTGCTTCGGGGCGAGCGTTGCCTGGCTGCCTACTTTTGATCGGCGCGCACACGCTTTCGAACGAGTTGTCCTCGTCTCGGTGATCGGAACGGCATCCATTTCGGAGTCCGACCGGCGCATGTTCGATCGGGTTTCGGCCTTCCGCGAAGCAGTGACAGGTTCTGCTGGATTGACAGCTGTCCTGTTTTCGTTTTCCGTCACCTGAGCATCGCTTTTGGTGACGGCTGCTTTCCCGGCGCGCGCGTTTTCAACGTGCTCACGCGCAGTTGCACGAGGGACCTTTGCTGAAGTCTTCTTTACTTCATTACGGTTCCTCACTTCGCGTGGCGCCGTAAATGGAGATTGTGCTCCATTGCCATCTTTGAAGCCATCCGCGTCTTTGGACGGGAGCACTTTGGATGGCTTCGACACGCTCGTCATGGACGCTGCCTTCGGAAGGGATTTTAATCCCTTCGTTGGCATGGCATCCGCGCCAGTCGAGAGCTTGCTCTCCGACTGCGACGGCGTGAGATTTTTCTCCGCTTCCGCGGTGTTGGATCGCGACGCGGATTTTTTTTTGCCGACTTTCGAAGTCGAAACGGCACAACACTTCTTACCCGATTTGGGCTTCTCAGCCACTGCAGGAGGTGAAGGAATGGATCTGACGGTACTGGAAGTGTCCTTACCGCCGTTGTCCATTGGCGTCCACGCCGGTTGCTCGAACTCCGAGAGAGCCCGGCGTGCTTGGGAAGGACAGCTATTGCGCCTAGGGGGACTTACCATTGCCCCGGATTCCCCGCACCCTTTCTTTTGCGGCTCCCCTGCCGGGAGAGGGGGTGCGCAGGGCTTCGCGTGCGAGGTGTCCTGCTGCTTTGGGGCGACATTCCGCCTCGCGTTGTTACCGAATTTCTGCCGTGGGGTCTCCAGGTTTTTCGCAGATTTTTTTTTTTTATCCGCGTTTTGTTTTTTAAAATGGAGCTCCACGGCTGCCTTTTTTCGCAAAAGATCCGGGCAATTTTTCAACTGGTGCCCGGATAGTTTGCAATAACAGCATTTTCCAGAAGGGCATTTATCCAAACAATGCCCCTCCTTCCCGCATTGCTCGCACGTTTTTACTTTGCCCACGAACCACAGGTGAACGACCGTGTCATTCACCTGTAGTTTGGTGGGCAGCAGACGGCGGTCCGGCATTGTAAGCCGGACTCCAGCGACTCCGCTGTGTATGGACGGGAAGTCCTTGAGGTTGCTACGCACCCTCCACCGCGCATGGACCGTGGCGAATTTCGCCAACGCGTTCCGAATATCAGTATCGGAGATTTCCGACTCGATGTCGAAAATCTCCACCACAAATGAGTCGTCCATGGCGGCCGGGAAGACCTTCTGGCCACGGATCGACAACGGGGTGCGCCGCAAGCGTTGCACAAGTGCAGCGTCTTTGCAACGCACCTTGAAATAGCCCATGTCTTTTACGGGCATAATGGCGAGAAGGTCCTCCTCCCGCACGCCAACACGGGTCAGTTCATCGTTGAACTGATTCCCGTCGCGCGCAGAAAGAAAACCACTGACCTTATTTCGGAGAGCAGGTCTATAGCCTTGGGCTACGTATGCCCGCAACTCCGACTTGTCGGGTGGTTTTCGTTTGACGGCTGCTGTGGCAGCAACGTCAGCAAATCTCTCCATTGGCGAGAAAGACGAAGTGGAGGCGGCCGTCGGTTCCGCGATTGCAGATCCGGATGCTGTTCCTCCAACTTCAGTAGCTTCAAGTTGGGTCGACATCGTCGTCAAAATGTACGACGCCAAGATGAAGCGGATGAAAGCACGGAGACGAGAGCGAAGAAAAACACGTCCGCACTCGATTGAAATTTATCACCCGGTCACGCCGGGGCGTTTATTAATAATAATAAACTGGTCAGGGACAATGTCCCCAACCAACAGAACGACAGAGAACATAGAAAAATTACCGCCACGCCGGCCTGGTAAACAAACCGCTCGCAGCGTGGGGGGAATGAGGGGAAACAAACAAAAATCAAAAACTGGAGGGAAGGGAAAAGGGTTTTTGGTTAGGCTCCGTACTCACGGGGATTTAAACGATGAGCACCTCAAATGTTCCGGAGCCTATGGGGACGCGGGTGTAAAAAGAAAATACAAATTTAGTTTATGGAGGGTAGGGCAATGATCACCGGGTTGGCCGCTGATGAGGGGGTGTAAACCGGCGGTGTATTGCGGCGAGATTCCTCTTTGTCTCCTCTGTCAAATGAGGCCATCTAGCGGATGCTCCCATGTAGAAGGATGCTTTGCTGATTACCTCTTGGTACTGTCCGTTGATTACCAACGCCTGGCGGACGGAAACTATCGCGCGGATGCAACCGATGGTTGCAATCCTTGCGCTTACTGAAAGCCCGCTCGGCGTGAAGAATCGTCGCAGCAAGTCTCTTGCGGTGTCAACGGGATGCAATAGTGCTGTTGCCAGCCTACGCCACAGTCCTTGTAGGACACCGCAGTCCAGAAGTAGGTGCGGAATCGACTCCGTCGATCCGCACCGAACGCAGTTCGCAGACGCAAGTCCCCCGGAGTCACGATGCCAACGCTCGTTGCACTGAAAACCCCAGTGAACGAAAAGCAGCACGGCTTGTTCCCCAGAAAGGGGGAGCAGCGAACTGTCCTTACACTGTGGAGGGACTACAAGTTCTTCGGGGGTGACAGCAAGTTCTTCTGCCCACCGGAGGAGTCCCTTTGCAGTAACCCGAGGAGTGGCGGCGTCCGCCAACTCACTTGTCTTCCAGGTGCCAAGGAGTTTGGTTCTTCCCGCTATCGTGCAGGAAACCTCCCACCTCGCCGGTTGGTAACTGTCGTTTCTTGCCCTGAGGGCAGACAGCGCTGCGGCAAGAGGCGTGGCAGCCAGGGTAGAAAACTTCACCTCGTCCTGCAGTACTTCTTCCAAGGATCGTGGAAAAAATTGGCGCAGGGGGCGAAGATCTTCAGGACGTATTCCTTGCAACGCCGCCCAGGATTCAACAGACTCCTGCCGCCAAGCTTCAAAGTTCATTGGGCGGCAGGAGATCCAAGAGTGTGCTTCCAGAAGTGCGGTCAACTGCCGCAATGGAAACCCGAAACCCCGCTTCCTGTATTGAGTGCCCGGCAAAAGCGAGAGAAATCCTCCGCTAACGGCGCATCTCCGCAGGAGAATGCGAGCTGGCACACACAGGGGGGATGTCCATAGCTGGGCACACAGTGCCAGCAGTCGGAACTGCACCTGCAGTCCGATTCGCTCCATTGTCAGGATACCCAAACCCGCATCCCGACGCGGAGCTGACAAATCTTTAAGGCGGATCCTGGATCTCGCCGGACCCCAGAGAGCGTTCCTGAGCAGGCGCTTAGCCCGCTGTTTTGCCGCATAGGGGGGGTCCAAAACAAAAAACAGGGGACGGAGGAGGGGGGCCACAAAGGTGTTCCAAATAGTCGCCCGTTCCTGCAAGGTAAACTTGCCGTTCAAGAACGGGCTGATGGCCAACTCTGCTTTCTGAAGACAGTCCGCCCACGCTTCGGCTGCGCCGAAAGCGCCCAACGGAACGCCAAGGTACTTAAAGTACCCGCCCGTGGGGATCCCCAGGCGGATCCAGTCGGACTGCCCCTCCCACGACGTACCCACAGGAACGACCACGCTCTTCTCTCTGTTCACGCTCACGCCCGCTCCCCGACGAATCAGGTCGAAGAAATCCTCGACACTGGACGTCGGGGTGGACATGGGGAGCAGAAGAAGCAGGTCATCAGCGTAGGCGGCCACGGCAGGCGTTCCCGGGCAGGAGCTTGGCAAGTGAGACAGCGTCAGCCTGTATGCTCTTAGAACCAACTCAAAGAAGATGCTGAAGAGCAACGGGCTTAAGCTGTCGCCCTGTCGGATGCCCCTACGAACGGGAATACCATACACGCGGCAGCCGCTAAAAGTGATGCAGGTTAGCGCGTGGCGCCAGCTCGCGCGCAAATACAGCAGGAGTTGCGCCGGGAACCCAAGGCGTTCCATAAGCTCCAAAAGCAGCTTCTGGTTTACGCAGTCGAACGCCTTGTGGAGATCGACCGCGACCGCCAAGGCACCTGGCGTTCCCTCCTGCCGTCGGCGCCTGTTCTTTTTGCCTGCGGCAGTGACTTTCGCAGCAGCCTGGCTTTGCTGCGCCACAACTTCCCGCAGCTGCATCCATGTACGCGCGAAAAGGATGTTCGCCTCCATGGATCGTCCCGGAACCGCGTAGGTTTGTTCCGGGCTCACCACAGATTCCGCGATTCTTCCTAACCGCGCGACCCACAGCTTGGAAAACAACTGGACGTCCGAGTTCACCAAGGTGATCGGACGCCAGTTGTTAAGTTGGCGCAAGTCTCCGCCTTTCGGCAGGAGACGCACCTTCGCTGAGCGGAAGGAATCAGGGACATTTCCGGATTCACTCATCAGCGTCGCGAGTTTCAGCATCAAAGGAATGAGCTCCACTGCAAAGCACTGATAAAACTCTGCAGGGAGCCCATCCTCGCCTGGCGCCTTTCGTCTCTTCAGCCCAGCGATGGCGGACGAAAATTCATCCGCCGTGAAGGGCTCGTCGAGACGTTCGCGTTCCTCCTCGCCGACAACACGAGCATCCTGAGACAGGAGTATCTCAGAAAGAATATCCTCCGTCGGGCATTCCGCGTAGAGCGAGGAGTAGTAGCGTCTCACAATGCGGCGTACTTCGGCTGGGGCCGAACATTCCTGGCCCTTGTCGTCCAACAGGCATGCTGCTCCGGACTGCCAGACCTGGCGCTCGGCCCTCGCCTTGTACTCTGAGAGACGCCCGACATCCGCGCGTCTCGAAAACGTGCGGGCCTGCAGAAAGTCTCTACTGTTGGCCACGCTCTCTCCGAAACCGCGTGGAAGCCGGTGCAAGGGGAATTGGCAGCAGAACTAGCGGACAGATCTTTTGAGATCGTCCCAGTCCGCAAGTTCTTGAATGGCAAAGCCTCGGAGGTATCCACGTAGATGCTCCGCAGCCTCCGGTTGGCTAAGCCAATCCGCCTGCATCCTCCAGTTTTGCAACGGAGCCCCCTGCCTGGCGGAAGGATCTCAAACTCCAACCTGTGGTGGTCAGAAAGCCTAGTCAACAATCTTCCTCTCCTGCCCACACGCGAATGCAGGTTTTCATCGAGGAAAACGTGATCGAGCGATCTTTCCATTCCAGGTTCGCTGACCATCAAGTTGGCGGCGTGCACGGACGCGCACATCTCGATGGGAAGCGCGCGCTCCCTCGGGCGGCTCCAATCGTCGGAGAGCAGGCGGACGTTGAAGTCCCCAGCGACGAGGTGCGCCACTTGGAAACCGGAGTTGTTGAGCCACTGGCTCTGCACCTCACCAAAGAAAGCTACTCTTTCTTCGAGGTAGCGAGAGCCACTCGGCGCGTAGACGTTCGTAACGACGAGATCGATGGACTCGGACCACTTGATGACAAGCTGGCCTATCCGTCCGTTGTCATCGAAACGAACACTACGCACCGCGTCCGCCATTTTTCCTCTTACGAGGAACGCGACGCCGCACGTGTGTGCGCCGCCGCACCGCCAATGTAGCGTTCCGCCTGCGCGCTCCTCGATTTCGGCTGCCTGCTCGTCGGAGATTACGTGAATCTCCTGCAGGAGCGCGAGGTCGAAGGGGCGCAGGGCGTTGGCTACTAATCTCCTCTTCTCGTCGTTCTGCAGTCCGTTCACGTTCCAACACGTTACGGACAGACGACGAGAAGACGCGATTCCCCGCATTACTGCTGGGACGGTGGCGGCTTTTTGCTCGCTTTATCCGGCGAGCAGACGGCGAGCAGCACGACTGGCTGGAGGGGACGGTCGCCACCGTCCTCTGTCGTGCTGCATGCATGTAATGCCTCCACGCCAGGCTGAACCCCGTCGGGTTTCGTGGAGACTTCGCGTTGCTTCGCGGCGAGCGTTGCCTGGCTGCCTACTTTTGATCGGCGCGCACACGCTTTCGAACGAGTTGTCCTCGTCTCGCTGATCGGAACGGCATCCATTTCGGAGTCCGACCGGCGCATGTTCGATCGGATTTCGGCCTTCCGCGAAGCAGTGACAGGTTCTGCTGGATTGACAGCTGTCCTGTTTTCGTTTTCCGTCACCAGAGCATCGCTTTTGGTGACGGCTGCTTTCCTGGCGCGCGCGTTTTCAGCGTGCTCACGCGCAGTTGCACGAGGGACCTTTGCTGAAGTCTTCTTTACTTCATTACGGTTCCTCACTTCGCGTGGCGCCGTAAATGGAGATTGTGCTCCATGGCCATCTTTGAAGCCATCCGCGTCTTTGGACGGGAGCCCTTTCGATGGCTCCGACACGCTCGTCATGGACGCTGCTTTCGGAAGGGCTTTTAATCCCTTCGTTGGCATGGCATCCGCGCCAGTCGAGAGCTTGCTCTCCGACTGCGACGGCGTGAGATTTTTGTCCGCTTTCGCGGTGTTGGATCGCGACGCGGATTTTTTTTTGCCGACTTTCGAAGTCGACACGGCACAACCCTTCTTACCCGATTTGGGCTTCTCAGCCACTGCAGGAGGTGAAGGAATGGATCTGACGGTACTGGAAGTGTCCTTACCGCCGTTGTCCATTGACGTCCCCGCCGGTTGCTCGAACTCCGAGAGAGTCGGGCGTGCTTGGGAAGGACAGCTATTGCGCCTAGGGGGACTTACCATTGCCCCGGATTCCCCGCACCCTTTCTTTTGCGGCTCCCCTGCCGCGAGAGGGGGTGCGCAGGGCTTCGCGTGCGAGGTTTCCTGCTGCTTTGGGGCGACATTCCGCCTCGCGTTTTTACCGAATTTCTGCCGTGGGGTCTCCAGGTTTTTCGCAGATTTTTTCTTTTTATCCGCGCTTTGTTTTTTAAAATGGAGCTCCGCGGCTGCCCTTTTTCGCAAAAGATCCGGGCAATTTTTCAATTGGTGCCCGGATAGTTTGCAATAACGGCATTTTCCAGAGGGGCATTTATCCAAACAATGCCCCTCCTTCCCGCATTGCTCGCACGTTTTTACTTTGCCCACGAACCACAGGTGAACGACCGTGTCATTCACCTGTAGTTTGGTAGGCAGCAGACGGCGGTCCGGCATTGTAAGCCGGACTCCAGCGACTCCGCTGTGTATGGACGGGAAGTCCTTGAGGTTGCTACGCACCCTCCACAGCGCATGGACCGTGGCGACTTTCGCCAACGCGTTCCGAATATCAGTATCGGAGATTTCCGACTCGATGTCGAAAATCTCCACCACAAATGAGTCGTCCATGGCGGCCGGGAAGACCTTCTGGCCACGGATCGACAACGGGGTGCGCAGCAAACGTTGCACAAGTGCAGCGTCTTTGCAACGCACCTTGAAATAGCCCATGTCTTTTAGGGGCATAATGGCGAGAAGGTCCTCCTCCCGCACGCCAACACGCGTCAGTTCATCGTTGAACTGATTCCCGTCGCGCGCAGAAAGAAAACCACTCACCTTATATCGGAGAGCAGGTCTATAGCCTTGGGCTACGTATGCCCGCAACTCCGACTCGTCGAGTGGTTTCCCTTTGACGGCTGCTGTGGCAGCAACGTCAGCAAAACTCCTCTCCATTGGCGAGAAAGACGAAGTGGAGGCGGCCGTCGGTTCCGCGATTGCAGATCCGGATGCTGTTCCTCCAACTTCAGTAGCTTCAAGTTGGGTCGACATCGTCGTCAAAATGTACGACGCCAAGATGAAGCGGATGAAAGCACGGAGACGAGAGCGAAGAAAAACACGTCCGCACTCGATTGAAATCTCCCGCTTTCAGGTGAGCCTTCCGCACGCTCGTGTTCGCCAGCCAGACGTGCTTCAGGGATTCAAGCAGCCTGGTACGGTTGCTGTATCCCTTTTGACCGGTTGGGGCGTACACATTCGTGACGATCAGATCGATCGAGTCGGACCAGCTGAGAGTCAGCTGACCGACCCGTCCGTCGTGATCGTAGCGCACGCCCTTCACGGCAGCGTCGATGGCCGGCTTCACGAAGAACGCGACCCCGCAGGTGTTGCGGATGCCGCATTGCCAGTATAGCCGACCCCCCGCGATCGTCTCGATCTCCTGGACGTCTGCCGCGGTGATCACGTGGATCTCCTGCAACAGGGCCAGGTCGAACTCCCGCAGGGTGTCAGCTGTATCTCGCCTGTTACCGTCGTCGCGCAGCCCGTTGACATTCCAACAGGCCGCGCGAATCCGACGGCGACTGGCGAGCCCAGGTGTTACTCCTGGGAACATGGCAGTGCGGCGTCCGCCACCTGCTGGGGCGGGACGCTAGGTGGAGAAGGGGGGTCAGGTGCTGAAGACACCTGGTCCCCCTCCTCCATCGGTGCCGGCGCGTCGGCCGGATCACCCGCAGGTGGAGTCGCGCCTACCTGTTCGCCCTCCTCCATGGGGGCGGGCTGTTCAGGGTCGGCGCCTGCAGGGGGGACTTAACCCCCCTGTTCACCCTCCTCCATGGGGGTGGCCGCATCGACGGCTTCCGAGCGTGGGAATTCCTCCTGCGAATTTCCCACGCTGGCGACGGCTTCCGTCTTCTCCTCCTCGCTGGTGGAGGAAAGGCGCCTCCTGGGCTTCTGGGACTTGCGTCCCGACTTCCTGGGGGGTGCCTCCGAGGAGGAGGATGTGCTTCCGGCCCCCAGGTCTAACTCACCTTTGTGGGCCTTCCTCGCCGGAGCCGGCCTTCGCACGGCCTTGCGCGAGGGGTTCTCACGCTCGGCCAGCGTGGCCGCGAGCTCCTCCGCCGCCTGCGCAAACGCGGCGTCCTCGCTTTCGGCGCACGTTTCGCGCGGCTCACCCTCTGTGCAAACAGAGGGTTCGTCGTCGCGAACCTCGGGCGCGGCGGAAACGGCGAGCGGAGGCTCGTCGCCCCGGGTGGCAGCCTCGGGGACGGCAATCCGTTCGAGTGTCACCGTGCACTCGCGAAGAGTTTTCGAGCGCGGACCGGGTTTATTCGGTTTTGCGCTCTTTTCTCTCTTCGCTCTCGCGGGTTCCACGGGGGGAACTTTTTTCTCTTTTCTGGCCTTTACCAGCTTCCATCCTTCTTCCTCTCCCGCGTCTTCAGCGGGTTTTTCCTCCGACGCCTGGGTGGGAGGAACAGGAGATGGCGGCTGGGGCCGGCGAGTTTCGCGATGAGGTCTTTCGACCTTTTTTCCTTTTTTAGCCTGTGCCTTTTTGGCAGCAGGTGGCACCGGGGTGGGGCGTTTGAGGCACACACGACGAACGTGTCCCTTAATCCCGCACAAGTTGCACTCGATATTCGGGCACCGCTTACGCAAGTGCCCTACTGCATCGCAGTAGCTACAATAGCGGTGTTTCCCCACGTACCAGAGGTCGACGGATTCTTTTGCGACCTCCAGTTTGTGGGGCAAGTTACTGCCCTCATTAACCGTTACACGCGCTGCAGCCTGGCCTCCAAAATAGCTATTAAAGCCTTCGAAAATGGTAGGCTTTGGCCACAACGCGTGTATCTCACCGTATTTGTTTAATTCATTACTCACCGCAGATCGCTTCATGCTGTTCGTAATGCCGCTTAGATGGACCACTACGGAGCGGTCCATGCTAACCTGCAGGATCTGCTTGCCATCCACATTCAGCGGGGTTTTAATGAGGCGCTGTGCTAAGGCTATGTCTTTGCAGACGACCACCACGCGTTGCCCCTTGCTGAGTACGGAGAGGCCGTCAATATCCTCCTCTCGTACAGGGAAATCTCGCAGTGCCCTACTAAATGCCCGGGCGGTGCGACCATCAAACAGGGGTCCTACCTTATAAACTAGAAATGGTTTATATCCTAAGGCCCTGTAGGCCTCTTGCTCTGCTAAGGTTTCCACGCTCGGCGCGGAAACCATGGCGTCCCACGTCCTTGTCGTCGCTGGGGATGATTCCGGGGAGGACGCCCCTGATTCTGCAGGCTGTGAGGGTGAGCGAGCCTCCCCCACACCTACCTCCATCGTGGCGTCCTCAGGCATCGCTGCCATCGGACACCAACCATGTTTCGCACAACAAAACACACAGAAAAAACCGCTTTTTGTCGACTTGATCGGGAGCTCAGGAAAAGCCCGTCCGCTCGCCAAGGGATTCCGGGAGGTTGTCGCGAACAGCAGATCCTATCTGCCATCTTCCGTCAGCTCACCGGATTAGCCAGCAAAACCATGTCGTCGGCTGCCGAGTGGGCCCATCTGCCACAGGGCGTAAGGAGAGAGATCGCCGGCATCCATTGCCGGATTTGAAAGGTAGGAACGGACTCATCAAAGATCCCTTTCCCCTGCCCTCCATATTTTTCTTTTATTTTTTTATAGTAGTGTATTTGCGGTCCCTTCCCTCCCGTTCAGGACTTTTGGCATACCGACCTGCGTGTCGGGTATCCCACGCCCTTGGACTCTTGTTTTCCCCTTTGTCCAGGAACCCTGTTCCCAGATAGTTTACAATAAACGCTTCGTTTCACCCGAGTGATAAACAGTCGACCCTTAGCGATCGTCTCGATCTCCTGGACGTCTGACGAGGTGATCACATGGATCTCCTGCAGCAGAGTGAGGTCAAACTCGCGCAGGGTGTCTGCCGTATCTCGTCTGTTGCCGTCGTCGCGCAGCCCGTTGACGTTCCAACTGGCCACGCGGATTCGACGGCGAAAGGCGAGCCCAGGTGTTATTCCTGGGAAATCGGCTCTGCGGCGTCCGCCACCTGTTTGGGTAAGACGCTAGGTGGAGCAGGAGGGACAGGTGCCTCGTGCACCTGGTCCCCCTGCTCCTTCGGTGACGGCGCGTCGGGCGGGTCACCCTCCGGTGGGGTCGCGCCTACCTGTTGGCCCTCCTCCATAGGGGTGGGCTGTACAGGGTCCGCGCCGGCAAGGAGGACTGCGCCCCCCTGCTCATCCTCCTCCATGAGGGTGGCATACTCGACGACTTCCGCGCGTGGGAGTTCCCCCTCCGGGATTCCCACGCTGCCGTGGGCTTCCTGCTTCTCCTTCTCGCTTGTGGAGGGGAGGCTCCTCCTGGGTTTCTGGGACTTGCGTCGCGACTTCCTGGGGGGTGCCTCCGAGGGAGAGGATTTGCTTCCGGCCATCAGGTCCAACTCACCTGCGGGGGGCCTTCTTCGGCAGAGCCGGCCTTCGCACGGACTTGCGCGAGGGGTTCTCACGCTCGGCCAGGGTGGACGCGAGCTCCTCCTCCGCTTGCGCGAACGCGGCGGCCTCGCTTTTGGCGCGCGCTTCGCGCGGCTCATGCTATGTGCAAACACAGGGTTCGTCTTGACGAACCTCGGACGCGGCGGAAACGGCGAGGGGATGCTCGTCGCCCCGGGTGGCAGCCTCGGGAACGGCAATCCGTTCGAGTGCCACCGTGCACTCGCGAAAAGTTTTCCAGCGCGGACCGGGTTTTTTCGGTTTCGTGCTCTTTAGTTTCTTTGCTCTCGCGGGTGCCACAGGGGGAACTTTTTTCTCTTTTTTGGCCTTTACCAGTTTCCATCTTTCTTGCTCTCCCGCGTCTTCAGCGGGTTTTTTCTCCGACGCCTGAGTGGGAGGAACAGGAGATGGCGGCTTGGGCCGGCCAGTTTCGCGATAAGGTCTTTCGTCCTTATTTCCTTTCTTAGCCTGTGCCTTTTTGATAGCAGGTGGCAGCGGGGTGGGGCGTTTGGGGCACACACGACGAACGTGTTTCTTAACCCCGCACAAGTGGCACTCGATATTCGGGCACCGCTTGCGCAAGTGCCCTACTGCATCGCAGTAGCCACAATAGCGGGGTTTCCCTACGTACCAGAGGTCGACGGATTTCTTTGCGACCTCCAGTTTGTGGGGCAAGCCACTGCCCTCATTACCCGTTACACGCGCTGCAGCCTGGCCTCCGAAATGGCTATGAAAGCCTTCGAAAATGGTAGGCTTAGGCCAAAACGCGTGTATCTCACCGTATTTGTTTAATTCATTACTCACCGCAGATCGCGTCATGCGGTTTGTAATGCCGGTTAGATGGACCACTATGGAGCGGTCCATGCTTAACCGGTAGGTTTTTTCGGCCATCCATATTCAGCGGGGTGTTCATAAGGCGCTGTGCTGAGGTTACGTCTTTGCAGTCGACCTCCACGCGCTGCCCCCCGCTGAGTACGGGGAGGGCGTCAAGTTTCTCTTCTCTCACAGGAAAGTCCTGTAGTGCCTCACTGAAGGCCCGGGCGGTGCGACCATCAAACTGGGGTCCTGCCTTATAAACCAGAGTTGGTTTATATCCTGAGGCCCTGTAGGCCGCTTGCACCGCCAAGGTTTCCGCGCTCGGCGCGGCCAATATGGCGCTGCACGTCCTCGGCGTTGCCGGGGATGTTTTCGGGGCGGATGCCCCTGATTCTGTAGGTCGTGAGGGGGGCTAGCCTCCCTCACTCCTACTTCCATCGTGTTGTCCTCTGGCATCGCTGCCATGGAACACCAACGATGTGAAACAACGCATACTAAACCAAGAAAACTTGCTTTCCGGTACTCGTACGGGAGCGCCGGAAAAAGACGTCCGCTTCTGAGAAGAGAGAGTTGGGAAGGGGCTGCGTAACAAAAGGTGCTATCTTCAGGCCTGACGTTACGAGAACCCCCGTTGTGCGCAGGTTAGCAGAGTATTGAGCGGGACCCGAGAGGCAAGCCTGGCAATCCGTGTCCGCCAGCTTTCTGGACGACCAGGGCCGGGAGCACTAGGCTCCTGCTCAGAAGCGCGAGATTATCAAGAAATTTTACTCCTCCCTGTACGCCAGAGCGCCTCCGGAGCGAGAAGTCTCACGACTTCTGCTTCCGGAAGGTGCTCCAGTGATCGGGGAAAAGGAGAAAACGAGCGTTGACGAGCCTTTCACGATGGACGAGATCATCTCAGCCAACGGAAAGCTCAAGAGGCGGAAGGCTCCAGGGGAGGACGGCCTGCCCGCGAAGTTTTACAAAACTTTGCGACAGAGCTTACCCCCCTGGTACATCAGGTCACCTTGCTGATTCGCAAGACAGGTGACGTTCCCACCTCGTTTCGTTCAGCAAAGGTGCGGCTCCTCCCGAAGGGAGGAGACCTAAGGAGCATGAACAATGCGCGTCCCATCACAATAGTGAATGCGGACGCCAAGTTGATAGCCAAGATGTGGGCAGAGCGCCTGGGACGGGTCGCCAACATCTTCATCTGCCCAGAACAGACTTTTGCTGTTCCCGGTCGAAGCATGGAGGCGAACCTGTTCCACGCTTCCACATGGTTACAGCTCCAAAAAGGAAGGGGCTTATTGAGCAGCCAGAATTCCGGTGCTTCCATTGGCATGAGACGAAACAATAGGGTGGGGAAGGGAGCCCTTGCGGTCGCTGTCGACTTGCGTAAAGCATTTGACAGCGTCGACCAGAATCTCCTACTGGAGCTTCTGGAACGCTTGGACTTCCCGGCCTCTTTGTTGGCCTACCTGCGCTCCAGCTGGTGCTAATTAATGTTCTTTTTAGCGGGCAAACCATGCACGGAGTACCGGTGCGAGGCGGCATACGGCAGGGAGACAGCCTGAGCCCCATGCTCTTTAGCGCCTATTTCGAATTGGTGCTGAGAGCGTACAGGGAGACTCTGGCGCACCTGCCGCGCGATTGTCCCAGTACGCCTGCGGTTTCGGCATACGCGGACGATCTTCTGATCCTGCTTCCCGGGTCCACCCCGGCATAGGCGCTCGAGGTTTTTTTTTGAGTTGCTGAACCGTGGGACGGGCTTACATGTAAATAGGACGAAGTCGTCGTTGCTTTTCACTTACTCGACGAGGGCCGGACGGTCGGACTGGATCCGGTTGGGGATCCCCGCGGGCAGGTACATCAAGTACCTTGGCGTTCCGTTGGGGGACTTCTGCTCTGCAGAAGCCTGGTCCGACCGTCTACAAAAGGTGTAGCCGGCGATCGGCCCGTTCCGGGACGGCAAGTTTCACTTGCGGGAACGGGCCACGGTATGGAACGCTTTTGCGGCCCCCCTCCTTCGCTTCCTACTTTCTGTGTGCCCTACCCCGTGTCAAATTAGGACACGGACTAGGGGCCTTATACGGAAAGCCCTCTGGGGCAACCGGAGGCTTCGCTTCCGGCTCAAAGACTTGTGCGCTCCACGCAGGGACGGTGGACTTGTTCTCCTGACGTTGGAGCGCATGGAGCGACAGCTCCAATTCAGAAAACTTGCCCTTGTGGCAAAGTTTTGGACAGCACCCTGGTGTGCACCAGCAAGACTCCTTGCTCACAGGGCAACCGGCTGCTTCGGATTGACTTCAATCCTGGTAGCTAACGAACGCAGCCTGAACCATTGTGGTTATCAGCTGAGGGATTTGGTTGCTCTGATGAGAGACAACCCTTAGATCTTCTGCATCCCAGCGGACTGGACTACCTGGCTTCAAGAGTCCGTTTTCGCATGGGCGAAGATCAATGGCATCAGCGATGAGGACTTCTCCTGCCTCCGCAGAGGGAGGCACGCTGGTCAGCCACTCCAGGAGATCGTTTCCAACCCACGGAAACTTCTGTGGGCTTCCTTCACTTCCCTTGCCCCAGTGCTGGCCTCCCTCAGGGAAGTTCGGGACAGCCACTAACAGGCATCGTGGGAAGTGTCCTGCCTCATCGGAGGCAGGAAAAATTCACTGAAGGCGTGGACGCCGAGGGAACTAACGGACGCTAGTACCCCGAGTGTCCCGCCGAACGGACTTTGACTCTGGGGCGCGCTGCTCGGTATAACTCCGGAGGAGGTGAAGTGGACTCCAGCGTCATGGGACAACGGCACCCTTCCCCTGCAGTGGCAGGAGACGGCGTTGCTTCTGCTCCACTGGGGACTTTTAAGCAGAGCACGCCTGTCGCGCTGTACATCAGGGAATGTGGATGCTAGTTGTGGAGAGTGCGGGGAAAGGGAGACCTTCCCCGACTTGATTCAGGAGTTTGTTGCCCTCCACGAAATGTGGGACAGACTCTTGTCGATCCTGAACATTCCGGAGGGTGACCCGAAAAATTTATTCAGACGCCTTCTGACGCGAGACGGCTTGCCAGCCTCCGGGAGCGTAGCAGTGCTCTGCTGCATACGCGGTATCCTGGAGAAGTGGACCGCGTCTAGGAGAGGAAGGACTAGCCGGAATGCCATCCACTGGGCAGCGATCTCCTTGGAGAAAGCGTGCCGTTGGCGCTGACTTCAAAAACATTTGCCGGCACTTGTTCGCATCCGAAACCGGATGCAAAGGCCTGCTCACGGCGTACCGTGATCCCCTCCCTCTCTCCCGCTCCTCAAAAACATTGCCCTCCAGACGTTCTTCTTTTTTTGTTTTGTTTTCTGTTTATTTTCCCCGTCCCGTCGCCAGTGAAGGACTTTATCAGCCTCCGGGTCCGTAAAGACAAGTGCTATTGAACTTCAATGAACGTCTGACGTCCGAAAAAGAAAGTTTCTTTTTTTTAACAACAAAGACATTATTACGAAATTTTGTAATGTCAGAATTTTAGTAATAAAAGCCCCGGCTTACCCGGGTGAAAAACTCTACATACCACAGGTCAACGTTTTCTTGTGCCACCTGTAGTTTTTGGTGAAGCCAACAATTCTCCTTCACGGTTACCCGCGCTGCAGCCTGACCACTAGAAATGCTATCGAACCCGTCAAAAATGGTGGGTTTCGGCCACAGTGCGTGCACCTCACCGAACTTACGTAGTTCGTCACCAACCGCTGACCGCTTCATGCGGCTGGTGATGCCAGTCCGGTGGACCACCACAAAGTGGTCCATTGACACAGGCAGGATCTTGCGGCCGTCTACGTTCAGCGGCGCATGGATTAGGCGGTGAACCAAGGTGTCGTCTTTGCAGACCACCTCGACATGCTGCACGCCGCTGAGGACGGAGAGGCCGTCCAGATCCTTCTCCATGACGTTCGCGTCTTTCAAAGCTTTGCTAAAGGCGCGCGCTGTCCGACCGTCGAACAAGTTGCCTATCTGGTACACAAGCGAAGACTTGTACCCTGAGGCCTTGTATGCGGCCATCTCCGCCATGGCTTCCGCGCTGGGCGCGTCCACCATGGCGCTCCATGTCCCCGGCGTGGCCGGGGATGGTTCCGGTACCGCTGCCCCTGCTCCAGTAGGCTGTGGGGGCGAACTAGGTTCCCCCCACGCCTACCTCCATCGCGGTTTCCTCTGGCATCGTGGCCATTGGACACCGACGATGTACAAACAACACCACACAAAAGAAAAGGCGCTTTCCTACGACTCTTTTGGGAGTGAAAAAAAAACACGTCCTCCAACTTGCCTTGGAGGTTTACACCCGGGTACGCCTGGGGCGTTTATTGTTAAAACTCCACATCCGCGGTACAAGACCCCGCTCACGACCAGATGCACTGGACCTGCCGGGACGCCGGGACGCAGCCCAGCGTAGCGTTCCTTAGCAGCGAAGAGAAAGGGGGATGAAACAAAAAGAAAAATAAAAAATAAACAAACAAAAAAAAGTTGGAGGGCCGGGAAGGGATCACTATTCGCTGTGAGGAGGGCCCATCCGGTGATGCAAACCGGATAAGCCGGGATCTTTATTAAAAACATTTCTACAGTCAATACAGAACGTGGTACAAGGCCTCACTGACGGCCACGCAATACCAGAACTGCCGGAACATTGGGACGCAGCCCGGTGTGGCTCTACTCGGCAGTAGAGGGGGATGGGGGAGAAAACAAAAATAAAATAAAAAGAAAAAAACAAACAACAAAAGGAGTTCGGAGGGCCGGGAAGGGATCACAGAAAACTGCTGGGAGTGCCCATTCTTTGCAGGATGCCTTCTAGTTCCATTTTCAATTTTCCTACATGGCACCATCAAGTAGCTCTCTGCAGGAAGCGAGAAGCATACTCGATGACGTCCCTCACGATGCAGTCTTCATCTTCGGCATCACTCCAGGCCGCCACGATAGCACGAATGCAGCAAAGTGCTGCCAGGGCAGCGGCTGTACTGAGGGCGTCCCGCACGAAGACAAGACTGTAAACACATTCAACGTTGCCACCATTCGGTATCCCAAGTGCCGTTTTAAGACGATACCAAAGAATCCGGACGGCAGGGCATTCAACTAAGAGGTGAAAGAGCGACTCCCGCTCACGACACCTGGCACACGCAGGATTTACTCTTCCCCGCGTCCAGTGAAAGCGGCGCGCGTTGCAGGTAGACCCCAATGCAGCCACAGAAGCGCGGATTCTTGCCACTTCAGGGGAAGATGCCTGGATCCAAGTAAAACCGGGGACCACTTCAATTCATCCAATCGAATGGCGAGCGGCTCGCCCCATCTTCTTAATCCACGCGGCTGGAGACTAGGGGTCGTGGCATCTGTCAACTCTCCCATGGTCCAGCCGCTCATCATCTTCTCTCTGCCTGCGATACGGCAGCAGACTTGCCACCTTGGCTTCCGGCTTTCGTGAAACGCCCTTTGTAGGAAGGGCATCGCCGTAACAAGGGGTGTGCCTTCCGCCCACGTGCAACTCGTTGGAAATTCAAGAATTTCACGCAGACTTTGGCGGGCGCAAAAGCCGACTCGCAGGCAGTCCATCCGTTCTTCGCACCTCTGGTAGTGCTTGGCCCAGGTGCCAGCAGTCTCCTCTAGCAAAGCGGAGGAGTTGGCGGGGCCACAAACCATCCAGTTCTCTTTTGCCAGGGTTGCCATGCGGCCGAGCAGTAGACCGCTTCTTCGAATCTTCCGGTCAGGGCACAGAGGAAACGATGCGAGTCCTTCGCAGCGGGACACACGCCTGGCCGGGAGGCGAGCCCGAACGCACCAAGCGGTACTCCACATCTTCGCAGCGATGGCGTAGGTGCGCCACCGCATCTGGATTTCAACGCGCTCCAGCGTCAGGAGGCCAAGAACGCCGTCCCGACGAGGAGCGCACAAGTCCTTCGGAGGGACTCGGGGCCTCCCTTCGCCCCAAAGGGCTATGCGGAGGATGTCCTTTGTATTCTTTTTGCATTCTCTGGGGGCATGGCAAACAAAAAGCAAGGGGCGGAGAATGGAGGCCGCAAAAGCGTTCCAAACCGCGGCCCGTTCCGGCAAGTGAAACTTGCCTTCCAGGAACGGACCGATCGCCGTCTCAACTTTTTAAAGGCAGCTGAACCACGCTTCCGTAGGGAAGTAGTCCACCAACGGCACACCAAGGTACTTGAGGAACCTCGCCGTGGGGATCCCCAGACGGATGCAGTCCTGCTGCCCTACTCACGCCGCACCTAGTGGCACCACCGACGACTTCGCCCTGTTGACCTGCAGTCCGGTCCCACAGCGGAGCAGATCGAAGAAGTCTCCGACCGCCTTTGCTGGGGTGGACATAGGTAACAGGAGCAGAAGGTCGTCGGCATAGGCTGCTACGGCGGGCGTGCCGGGGTACGAGCTCGACAAGGGGGCTAAAGTCACCCTGTACGCTCTCAGCACCAACTTAGAGTAGGTGCTGAAGAGCAGGGGACTTGCCCTGGAGGGGCATGGCTGCAAGGATGCAGCCAGCTTCTCCGCGGCACGCTTGAAGGCGGCGTCATCGATCACGATCTCGATGACGGACGCTTCCGCCGGTTCGCTCCTCACGCTGTTGACATTTTCAGCAGTGGGTTGCTCGTCGGTAGCAGCGATTTCTACTTTGCGGCGTTCGGCGGGAACGCGTTCCACGACGACGCTGCATTCTTTTAAATTCTCGCTAACCTGCTGTTTTTTATTTTGGTAGGCGAGCTTTTTTTCAATTCGTCGTTCTTTCTTCGACTTTTTGTTTTTCGCTGTGGCTTCTTGCCATTCCGGCACCTGATCGCTCTTGTCGATGTTTTAGGCATTCGTTGTCGGGGTGTCGGCTGCGGCCTGGATCACGGGCGTGGGTGGCACAGCTGGAGCGGCAGCCTTCGCCGCCAGCCTTTGGTGTAGCAGGCGCGCGTTTTTTTAGGTTCATCGCGGAAACCACTCGCACAGCGGATTGTGGGATCACTTTTCTCGTGTGGTTCATTGTCCCGCATACCTGGCACCATACGTTGAGGCACCTCCTTTTGAGGTGTCCCGACGTGTTGCAGAAGCCAAAGTATTTGGGTTTCCCCATGTACCAGAGGTCGACGCTTTCTCCGCCGACCACCAGTTTGCGGGAAAGGGTAGAGCCCTCCAGAACGGTTACACTGGCAGCCGTGAGGTTGTACTGAACTGTGGTATAGTCCTCGAAAGGACTAGGCTTGGTCCATACTGCATGGACCGTGCTTTCTTTTCCCTACTCGGCGCGTAATTGTTCTTTCCGCATCAGCGCGGTATCTCCTAAAAGGTGGACCATTATACTGTGGTCCTTCGTAATGGGAAGGAGCCTGCGTGTCCCCATCACCACGGGGGTTTTGAACAGACGTTGTGTCAGATCTGCGTGTTTGCGGATCACCTCTACGTACTCCTTCACGCTACGAATGGTCATAGCGCAAAGCTCCTCCTCTTTAACATCGAGAGCGCGCATCCCCTTAGAAAAAACGCGCGCACTTTCAGAAGAATACAAATTTTCTACCTTGTAGAATAGCGATGGTTTATACATCCCTTCTACATGAGGCAGATAATTCCGCCTCGGCTGCAGGCGATTACGCCTTCACGACAGCTCTTTACGCCCGCGCTGCAACGGTGACCGGTTGTGTGGGGGCGGACGCCTCCACCTCCTTCGCTACTGAAGGCGACGTTGCCGCCTCTTCCTGGCACTCCAACTTTTATAGAGGCGACGTTGCCGCCGCCACCTGGCACTCCATTTCTTCAGGAGGCGACGTACACACCGCCTCCCTGACACGCACTGGTGGTCGTGTCAGGCATTGCTGCCTGATCGACCACCACCACACACGACGCCTACACCTAGGGATGGTTCCCGGCACGAGGAGCACCGAGGAAACACGTCCTCTCTAACCGGCGTAAAGCGTTCGAGTGCGTCGACCAAAATATCGTTCTGAATTTCCTAGAGCGCATGCAATTACGGGTTTTATTCTTTCACTAAATGCGGTGCCGCATGCGACTGGCGTCCTAAGGTATGAATTTTAAATATCGGACAGCGTACAGCCTGCCTAGTCGGATAGTATAAAGCAGGGTGACAGTCTAAGCCTATTGCTTCTCAACATCTACTTTTAGCTAAAGCTGGGAGAGGGCAGGAAGACATTCGCGATCCTGCTGAGATCATTTCCAAGCACACCTTCCGTGTCGGCCTATGCAGACGATGTTCTGCTGTTGTTACCCTGGACTAGGCCGGCATCTGCGCTCGAGGACTTGTTGGAGCAGCTACGCTGCTGTACGAGCCTGCTGCTGGAGAGGCCGAATTCTTAAATCGTTGCTTTCTTTTCGGCGTGGGATTGACGGTCGTACTGGGAGCGCTGAAGGTTACCCAGAGGCATGTGTTCCAAGTATGAATGCTTTATGTAGGGAGACATACGTGCGGCACAGGACTGGTCCGACCTCCTGGAAGAGGTGAACTTTGCGATCGGTGCGTTCCTACAAGCCAAATTTCACTCACAGGAACGGATGGACGATGCTGAACATGCTGGAGTTTGTCTGCAGAAGCATGTGGGCGGAGACGACCCCACTCACTACAGCGTTGACTTTCTCGAAGAGGGTGCGCGTCATCAGCCAAAAGCCGAGTTGACAAATCTCCTGCCGCATAGCAGGCAAGAAGCTGTGAAGCGACTGGACCATGAACAAACTGACGGCGCCACCCGAAGCGTCCTTCCGCGAAAAATTAGAAGATGGAGAGAGCTGCTGGGCATCTAGCTGGAAGATTTAAAGTGGCTCCTGGCATTCAGAGACTGATCCACCCTCCCCCTAAAGTGGCAGGAAACGGCGCTGCTGTTGTTGCACTGTGATGTTCCCTGGAATGTGCATTGCCACCACTGGACGTTGGAAAACGTGGGAAGTGTCGATATTAATTGTGCAGTATGCGGGATATGGGAATTTCTCACGACCCTATTCATGAAGTGTGTTGTTCATGGTCCCGTGTGGAATCGACCGTCATCGATGGATCGACCAAATCTTCAATTTTTTATGGATCTTGAAGCGTGATTCTCCACAGCAACCGGGTGTGTAGCAGTTATCTGTTGCATACGCAGAATCCTGGACAAATGGACTGCATACACGATAAGTCAGAAGACCCGGAATGTCATACACTGGGCAGCCATCTTCATTTAGAACGTTTGCCGATGGCGTTGGCTAAGGTCATTCCAACGGGCAGTTGTCTGCTTCCAACATTGGGTGCAGAGAGCCTCTGCCGACGATCTGTGATCATTTCTCTTCCATCCGCTTCCAGTGAAACATTGTTTTCCCCTCAAGTATTTGTCTTGTTTTGCTTACTCCCCCTCTCCCACTTTGCTTGCGAAAAAGACTTAAGCGTTTCGAATGCTAGTAAAGTCACATGTTCCTCATAGGAGGGACCATGTGTTGTGTCTGAAAGAACCTCGAGACTTTATTATAAAATTCTGCATTATTGAAAGTCTTTGATGATAAATTCGCACGCTTAAGAGAGTGAAAAACCCATTTACTGATCTCTGAGCATGAAATACGCAGAAAACGTTGAAAGGGGGAGACGGAGATAAGGTGATAATGAAAGGAAATTCTCCCCAAGTTTTGTATTCCGACCAAAAGTATGCACGAGCTTTGCTAACCATCTCAATCCGATTCGACGCCGCCAGCGATTCCAAGCGTAGGAATCCTTGTTCCTATGAAGATAAGGGGAGCTCGCATTACGCACGAAGGGTACATTTTTACCTAAAGCAATTGTGAAAGGAGAGAGGAAGCCAGCAGCCGCAAGGTGAGTCGCGCATGTCATTCCCAGTTTGCTAGTGCAATCGGAAACCACAGCCAGATCCGTGCCCTGCAGTGGGAAAGCAAAACCGTTTCCATTAGGCATTTGAATACTGGTAATAGGGTTGGTTGCGAGGTATGCAAATTGCACTGTGAACTCCTTCCCCGCAAATGGGTCCTGTAGTGAACTTTCGTGCTGAGAGCGGCAGATTGCAGCCCATGATCACTAGTTTGCGGAAATAGTGGGTGGCCTAAGCAGAAGAACGAAAATGCACGCACGAAGTCTCCTCTTGATTTTCTTTCCATCGGAGGGGAAACCAAACCATGAAAACCGTCGTTTTGGTTGGATTTCATGTCGACGGCAAAATTGGCAGGCTGAGAATCGAGCGTCAAGGCATCGGCGGCTGCTACCCGAAGGAAGACGTTGCTTAAGTACATGAAGGTGCAAAGTCGACAGGTGCATCGAAGAAATGCGCCTCCTTTTGCAAGCGGTGCAGCTGGTTGTGCGACTGCGGCATTGGGCACCAACATCGAAAGAGTGAGAGGATAGTGGACTTCCTTGGCAGGTTAAGGCACCACCACAAGGAGAAATTGGCCACAGGGCTGAAGGAAAAATCGAAAAGCACCTGCCTCACCGCCCACAGCCAGCTTGCTATCAACGCTCCTTTCCTCGCATGCCTGTTCGGAGAGAGGCTAGAGGCGAGAGCGGCGCGCCGAGACACGGCGGAGTAGAGCGGAGGTCGCGCACGCGCACAGCAACGCACGAGCGCGCGCTCGGCACGCGAGGCTGCCATCCTGCTGCCGGCGCACTGGCTTCCACCCTGGCACCTAGGAAATTCGTGGCCATGCTTCCGATGAGCGACAATCCTTCTTGTGGACTACGGTGCACCTGATGCTGCTGATGTTGGTCAGGGACGCCTGCAGCTTTGCGGTAAACGTTTGCCTCGCCAACGAAGACGGAATGATAGCGTGAATATGCTGGGAAGGATGATAAGGAGCGCTGCACGATCGCGCGCAATGAAGCGCGATGTCAGGAGTGCGCTGCGCGTTGCGATTAATAAAGCCCGCAGGGCATCACTCTGGTGTTTGCGGAAGATGAGTGGAATCCTTCCACTCCGTAGGATGGAAGTGCAGGGACGTCAGCAGGTTTAAGCATTCCGCTTTCGGATGGGAGTGTGGTCAAAGAACGCGGTGGGAATGGGGTGAAGTACTGAACCGCATCCCGGCAACCACGGGAAATGCATGCGGCTGCTGCCTAAATCGGGTTTCTAGCCGACCAGGAACCAGGTTTGCGCAGGCTTCTTGGAATTTTTGGATCCAGTTGACATGCGGATGCGGGTCAGTGGAATGTGAGTTGCCGCTTTTGTGACGTTCTTTGTTGAGCACGAGCAAGAATCGAGGTCGTTGCTGACTGTCCTGAAGAGCGCGCACGCCGAAACGGGACTATTTGACGTAGAACCAATGTGCAGGGAGTAAGGGATTATCGTACTCCTGGAGCAGCGGAAGACGCAAATCAACAGCTTCTTTTCGCTATCCTCGAAAACACGGCGGAATGGACTACTGCATATGTGAGATATCATCAGGAGCTGTAAGGAAACGTAGTCTTTCTGCTAAGCGGAGGAAACGAGGCGCAGAGCATCCACAGTTACGTGCTGTGACACTTCAAAGAGATGGAAATTTTTTTTGCCAGCGTTGTGGTCGCCAACATGACAGTGATGGCTGACGGCCTATGTTCTATTCGGAGCCAGAGAACTGGCAGTAATAGTAAGGTGGCAGCAGCACATGTAACTTTGGCTTCTCGAAGATTTATGCATGCTGCGTCCCGGCGCCCAGGCAATTCTTCCTGTAATCAAGATGTGCTCGATACAATCCGCCGCGAGCGCATGTTTAGAACTGTTTATCGTCTATTGCAGAATGTTGATATTGCGGAGGCTGACAAAGGAGGAAAAACAAGGCGAAAAGACGTGCAATTTCCTGATCAAAGTGACCATCCGATGTTGGAGAAGGAAGGGCATTACTGCTTGCTGCTAACCGGCAAGATTGCAACCAATTCGTGAGGTGCCAAAGGGGAAAACGGGAATATCAGCAGAGTAGGCAGCCTGGATTGACCAGCCCACGATCATCAAGAAGCTGTACCCCCATGACCACCGTTGGACGGTGCTTTGCCTGGGCGGTGCACTCTCGCTTGCAATGCTTTCTGCCTACGGTGATGTACTGAAATTAGCTTGGAAAGAATCCGGGAGACTGGTGGCCACTCGGTGTTCTTGGATTTTTTTGTGAACTCCCTTGTGACGTTGCGGTACTGATGGAGGACCTCGGCGCTTCTAAAAAGGATGCCCCGTTTTATCTCGATTTTCCGCTTTCTATCCAGGATTTCCACCAGTGCGATGGACATTTGTGTTTTCTGCAAAATCTTGATATTGTCCAAAGCCTTATCGTTTCTGCTCCTAAGAAGGAGCAGAACAACCCTGTAGGTAGGATGGCAGATTTGGCCGCCTAAGCAGTCCATCCTGCTACTGGGGATTTGGATTTAAAAATGAAAAATGGAAGCCGCGCAGGCGTTTCCATGGTTCCTTTACTTAACAGATGACAAACCACAACTAAAGGAGAGGCAGAACGATTTACCGCGTTTTTCGCTATGCAGATCCGGCTGGCACACTTCATTTCTTGCAATTGCCAAAGTGCAAAGACGCAGCAACCAACAGGTTGTCGTGCTGCATTTCGATTGATTTCTCCTTAGCCGGAAGGAATCGTAGGGGATCCACATTGGATGTCGGCATGACGTTCCCAGTCGCATACGGTTGCGGCATTCAAAAGGAAGGAGGAAGGGTTCAAGGGGAGAAAGAAAGAGATGGATTCGCTTTTTCCGTTCTTGTTCACGATCCCCAAACGAGTAAACAGTAAAAAAAGAGGCTGATTTGCTCTAGAGCTAAGCAAGTTTCCTGGAATGCGTGAATCTCCTGGATGGGAACCCCTATATGTGGATGGGTGCTTGCTCTCAGGGAAGGAGAATAAATGGCCTCCATGTAGCGGTTGCGAGGTTGGGTAGAGGAGATGTGCGCAAATTAAATATTCTTGGGTTCATGGTTTGCGTCGTGACTTCTCACTGGAAAAGGGGGCATTATTCGGTAATAGGAACGTAATGGATGGATGCATCATACTCGGAGATTCATGTTTATAAGACAAAGGGCTTGTAGTTTTCGAATTGCGTGGACATAATGGGTATGCACTTGAAGGGAACTGAGGAAAATGAAGCGTTTGACGGCACGTAAATATGTTCGGGGTGACCGGGTACATTCTCAGGGTGTCGACATTGGAGGTTGATGCATAGGTGAACCGAAATTCTCACCAATTGCAAATGCTTTCCGTTGCGACGTGAGCAATGTGAATGCGACGGAAGTGCGGGCGCTGAGATAGGAAAAATACAGGGAAGCAAGGAACGGTCCAGCAGGACAGAGTGGAAAGAGAATTCGCAGCGCCAGTTCGCGTCTTTGGCAATCTAGCTGCCTGGGATCGAGCCAAGGTAGAAGAAGTGCTGCATATTGCAGGTAATGCGAAGAAGAACTCGGAGAAGGTGTGCCGAATGACTTGGTATGCTGACGTGGTTGAAAAGTTACAGGTAGGACACGTTTGCATCCAACGTCACAAAAGCCACCGCCACCTACATATAGCTGGGGAACCCCAGTAGGCTGCTTGCGTGAAGCGAAGCATAGGCAGCCGAGGAAGAAACTGGCCTAAGGGTGACGGACGGCGAAATTAAGGACACGAGCATTGGCGGAGGAATGTCTAAAGCCCGTCCTGGGAAGCAAAGAAAAGTTGCAAAGCTTAGCAGGATGGTGAACTGCGTTCCTGCATGTTTACAAAGTCAGTTATGAGATTGCGGTTCCGGAAAAGAGCAAACACGGTATCACGAAGGAAGGTATTTGAACAGGGAGTTTGTACAGGGAACTAGTTGGACGTAGAGAAGGTTGACTGCAAGAAAAAGAAGAGCGCAGCCATGCTCTTGCAGAATGCAAGGTTATGTGGTCCGTATTTACAAAATCCTTTCCACTGGCATCCGTTTGTAAAAACACATAGAATTAAAGACTGAATGCGAAAGTGGATTTTATGTTCTTGACTAATGGCTTGAATGCGAGACTTAATATGAGTCTCTCGAAAAATGCTGAAAATGAAGAAAGTGTTGCCAGCCTTCTCCATGGTTATTTTGCTGCCAGAGAAACGGTATTCTTTTTTCATTTCCTCTGGAGGCCGAAGCTAGTATTTTCTAAAGGTAGTCGAGTCAACACGGTCCGTTCCGGAAAATGCCTCCATTTTCGAAACACACGAATCCAGTACAGCAGTGACGCACTGTTCCGACTCGTCAGGTAGGTATTTTGCGGGACGTCTACTGCTCCTTCCACGAGAGAAGAGCACATGAGGGCGATTTTGGGCAGTCTGCTTCCACACGGCGTGCCCTCATCGAGGAAGCAAGTGGAGAACACCGTAAAGCAAGATCTGACGATGGCTGAGATCGCCTCCGCCATCGTCGATTGAAAGCACGGGTGGAAAACGGCCTGCCTGCGTAGTCTAATCAATTCTATGTGGCATAGCATATCTCCCTGGTGCACAAATGACTGCTGCTTAATGGCAGTATGGCTACTGATCCGTGAGCGACTGAGGTCGTCCCTAACTCGTTTCGGTCACTAGAGTACGACTCCGCTTCAAAGGAGGAGATCTGCACAAGAGAGGCAACTGTCGTCAAATGACAGGAAACGGGGTTGCAAAGCAGCTTGCAAAACAAGGAAATGAGGGATAGAGACAAATAGCAAAATCAGTGGAGAGTCCGGAGAAGTGCATAGCTGTTGCCGGACGAACCATGTTGAAGCAAACCGGTTTTGCGCCGGTAAATTTTGGCAGTTGCAAGACGGCGATTCGCAGGTTTGTCAACTGAATCCTGCATTCTCTCCCGAAAAGAGAAAAGGAAAGATGGCTGAGTAAGGAAAGCGGAATCCGGAGCCATTGCAGTGGTGGTCGATTTGAGAAAAGCCTTCAATTTTCACCCAGGTTTCGCCGGGTCGTTCATTAAAAGATAAGCTTCACAAAGACGTGCTGCAGCAGGAGCAGTTTTCTAGCCACGCATGAAGAAACACGGAGAATGCAGGGCACCGGTTCGCAGACCAGCACGGACCAACACGGCAGCAGAGAAAAAGGAGATAAACGAAACGAGAAAAAAAAAAAAACGAGAAAAAAAAAAAATTGAGAGAGC
Source organism: Raillietiella orientalis (assembly GCA_036172245.1). Lineage (NCBI taxonomy): Eukaryota > Metazoa > Arthropoda > Ichthyostraca > Raillietiellida > Raillietiellidae > Raillietiella > Raillietiella orientalis. The sequence goes on along the minus strand of JAYWIR010000043.1, from coordinate 30,734 downwards.
GCAGGAAAGGAGCACAGTTGCTGCTAGGACCGCTGCATCCTTGGCTGCATATCGGCAAGCTCTTTCTGCAATCCATGATCCAGGTGGGGCCATCTGGACGCCCTCCTCAATAATTAGGCGATGTTTCGGATATCACCCTTATCGCAAGGTCCTTCCGTTGCCTTGCTGCAAGCGGCGACGATCCCGCAAAGGCACAGGGCTGCTAACGCAGCCGAATGCTGCAGGGAGTCGGCAAAGTTAAGGGCTTTCAATGCGTCCATGGGGTTGCAACATTGAATACCGATGGCCGCGGCAAAGCGTAACCAAAGGGGCCAAAGGGCAACACAATCCATTGAAAGGTGGGGGAGGGTCTCCCGTTCCCCACACCTAACAGTTGGGATCGACCGCGTCCCAGGTCCAGAGTAGTCGACGCGCGTTGTAGGGGAGTTCCCAGTGCCGCAACAGTATAGCCGACTTCCGCCATTTTAAAGGGAGGGTCCAGGTGTTCATCAGCACCGAGGGTCACTTCAGATGTTCAATGGGAACATCGAGCGGCCTGCCCTAGAGCAGAAGTCCATTGGGAGGCGTACTCTTGATGGCAGCGTATATTAACTGGCCCGTCTTCCACTCTCCCTCGCTTCTTCTTTTCTTCGGAGATTGTTACATTAACCTCCCACTTCGCCGCAACATCGCTGTCCTGATCTTTTCTTAGGGAGGCCAGCGCAGCAGCAATGGGGGTTCTTACTTACGACGCTCGCTTCTTCGGATCCTCCAGGATCTCTCGGAGCGCGTAACTTCTGTAAAACCCAAACAGGAACCGTCGTTAATGTTGATCGCGTTGTATGACGCACTGTGCCCACGTGCGAATGATTTCCTGCAATCAAGGCCTACTGTTTGCTAGGCGATATGTGATCCATCCCTGGTTTTTCCGAACCAAGGTAGCCACCCTCCGCAGCTGGAGCCCACATCGGTTGATGCGGGAGCGATGGTGTGAAAGAAAGGACGTGAGTCTCATCTTCTCGGTGGCTTCTGTGACGCGGAGACGCGCAGGGACACACCAGGAGGTGCATCACAACTCCGGTACAACGGCCAACATACGCAACTGTAGCTGAAGCTACAGCCGCTCCAACGTTAGCATTCGTATGCCGCCATTGAGACGAGGAGCGCACAATTCCTTTTAACGGACTTTCGCCCTCCTGTTGCCCAAAAAGGCGATACGGTAGAGGACCATTCTCCGCTTTTTTATCCTCCCTCCGGGGGGCAATCAAAAAGCAGGGAACAAAAGAGAGGAGCCGCAAACGTGTTACAAACCTCGGCCCTTTCCGGCAGGAAAAATCTGATGCCTAGGAACAAGCTGATCGCCCTCTCTTCTTTTTGGAGGCTGCTGGAACACGATACGCTGGGGAAGAGTCATCCAACGACACACCAAGGTTCTTAAAGCGCATCACCGTGAGGGTGTATAGCATTCGATTTTCACCCTGATTTCGCCGGGTCGCTTATTTAAAAAATACACCTTACAAAAATATGTCATTGGCTGTAGGAATGCTGCAGCCACGCACGAAGAAACACGGAACATGCCGGGTCACCGGTTTGCAGATCGGAACGGTCCACCAAGGCAACAGGGGAAAGGGGAAAAGAGAAAAAATTGAACAAAAAGAAAAAGAAGAGTGGGAGTGTACGGGAAGGGATCACTGTTTCTGCAGAGGCCGTATCATCCTTCTCAGAATGCCAGCAAGCTCCTCCTGCATTCAAGGATCCAGGTGGGGCCATTGCGACGCCCTCTTCAGGAATTGAGCAGCGCCCTGCATGGCCTCCTTATCGCGTGGTCCTCCCGTAGCCGTGTTCCATGCGGCGACGTTTCCGCGATGGCAGCACAAGGTCGCTATCAAGGCTGCTGGCTGAAGGGCTTCGGCAACGAAGAGGGCATTCAAAGCGACCCTAGGGTTGCCCCATTGGACACCAATGGCAGCGGCAAAGCGAAACTAAAGGGGCCGAATGGCAACACAATCTACTGGGAGGTGGGTGAGGGACTCTCGTTTTCCACACTTAACACAGTCGGGATAGACCTCTCCCCAGGTCCAGTGGTTTCGGCGGGCGTTGCAAGGGAGTCCCCAATGCTGCAACAGAAGAGCCCACTTCTGCCATTTTAAGGGGTTGGTGAAAGTGTTCATGAGCACCGGTGGCCACTTCAGACGTTCAATGGGAATACCGAGCAGCGCGCAACAGCGCAGAAGTCCATCGGATTGCGTACTCTGGGTGACAGCGTCTGTTTACTGGCCATTCTTCCACTGTCTCTGCTTCTTCTCCTTTCCGGAGATGGTTGCTTTCACCTCCCACTTCGCCACAACATCGCTGTCCTGATCTTCTACTAGGTAGGCCAGCGCAGCAGCGAGGGGGGTTCTTCCTGACCACGCTCGCTTCCTCGAATCCTCTAGGATCTCTCGGAGCGTGCAACTTCTGTAGCACCCAAAGAGGAACCGTCGTTCCTGTAAGGAGCGTTACATGCCGCAGTGTGCCCACGTGCAAACGGTTTCCTGCAACCTCGCACTACCGTTTGCGGGCGACAGATCAATCCGTGGTTTTTCCGAAGCAAGGCAACTACCGTCAGCAGCTGTGGCCCACATCGGTTGATGCGGGAGCGATGGAATGAAAGAAAGGACGTGAGTCTTGTTTTCTTGATGGCTTTGTTCACGAGGAGACGTGCAGGGACACACCAGCAGGTGCAACGCAATTTCGGCACAACGGCCAACATCCGGAACTAGAGCTTTAGCTCCAGCCTCTCCAACGTCAGTAGGCCGAGATCGCCGTCCCGACGCAAAGCGCACAAGTCCTTTATGTACTGAGGTGTTCCGTTGGGAATCTATTTAAATGCGCGGGCGTGATTCAGCTTCTAGAAGACTGACACGTCGATCACTCCTTTCCTGGATGACTGTTCTCTTTGTAGAAAGGGGAATTGGTGTAAAACACATCCCTGGCTTCTCGCTTGTATCAAATGGTTTAAATAAGTTTTCCAACGCAAAAGAGTAAGAGAGAATAGAACTTGGAAGGGAGTGATTTTTGGAATGAAAAGAGGTCCAGTGTTTATTTGAAGGACTTGTGCGCTCCCAGTAAGGTGGACATTCTCAGCCTGTTCATGCCAAAGCAGCAGCAGCTTAAGCTCCATATAAGCTTTGTTGCCCTCGCGGCGAAGTTATCGAACAGGAAGTTGTACGTCTCTGCTCAGAACCACGTTCAGCAAAGCTAGGGAAACGAGGGAATTGCATTTTTCGCTGCACTCCATCGTCATTACATCGCTCACTGTGGAGTGTCACTTCCGAGGGTGTGAATCGTTAAACGGGAGATTTCTTGATAGATTAACTGTCTCCCGAATAAGAGTAGCATCTGCATACAGTAAACCATTTACACTTGGGCTAAAGCAAGGATCAAACAATGGAACAGGTACACCGGTTCCTGTTTGTAGGAAACAACCACTGCACGTTCCGAGGGATCCTGAGAGATTCCAGTAAAAGAGGCTGAGCATTAGGAAATTCTCCCGCAGCAACGATGTCCGTTCTCAGGGATCAACTGAGCAGAATCAGAGCAAAGATACGAAGGAGTGTAGATCATCACTTTTGGAAGAAATAAAGGACTGAGCGTGTGAAAGACGAACAGCTCAATGACGCTGAAAGGAGGCTACGTTGCCGAGAAACCCGTTAAAACAAGAAAGAAAAAACAGCAAAATAAGCCAGCAATTGTGGAAAAACAGCGTCCTTTGGTAAAGCATAAATTTACTGTGGTTCCTCTTTTTAGCAGTTCTTTAAATTAGAAGAAAGATACCCTAAACTTATGCAGACTGCATTCGCAATACAGCCAACACACACAAACATAGAAAGCAGCTGGTACAAGGGAAGGCAGAAAGTCAGAAAAAATCTAGTTTAACTTTAAATGATTCATGTTGCAAATTCTCGAGAACAAATTCTCCCTTTGAGAGCAAAATTATATTGTAGAGATCCTTTTCTGAGTTCGACTTCAAAGAAGTCAAGCCAAAAAACGATGTGTCCTGAACCTCTGTCAACCAAACTTATTTCTCAAGCAATCCGCTGAACAATATTAAATACAAAACAAAAACTAACATCGGTATTAGAAATTGAGGAAATGAATGACACATACAACACTGAAGAATTGCAGACTGTGGCATAGCAACAGAAAATTCGGTGTAAAAGGTTTCGTTTCCCAGGAAACAATTCAAATTATAAAGTTTTAGTTTTCCGTATCACTCACACTACAAAGCTTCATCTTCAAAAAATTCCAGATATTGTCTTCCAAAAAGGTAATCAACTAAATGTAAAATTGAAATGAACCTGAAAAATCTAAAATGTTAGGTACTTTTGGCATGGAAAATCATCTTGTAATTGGGCAAATTTCTAAAGAGGACAGGATCCAGTACGAGATGAAAAAACTCTACAATTGGGTGGTAACGACACCATACTACGCATTTTTCAACAGCGAACTATTTCAGCATTTCATCACTACAGCAGAATTGAATGACAGCGTAGATATAATACCATTCATAGATTACAGATTAAAAATAAGGCTTCGAGAGATAGGATTTACGAAAATGAGACATCTAGTTGAATTTCTCAGAAATTTTGATAACAAAGCATGGATGTTTACAATCATGCTTTGTCATTTGGTGGGAGATATTGTAAGGCAAACAATGAATGAACTGAAATTTCTTACATTAATGCTCCTCTGGTGGATCAAGTACTCAGATTGGAAAAACGAATGAAAAGAAATAAAGAAAACGAAGAAACAACTGTGACATGGTACACTCATATTACACAAAACAAAACCGGAATAGGGTTATAGTTAGTTTTGGTTAGGTTAGGTTAACCTAAGTTTAATTAGTGCTAGCCATTCACAGTAGCAACGAAGTCGCAGCAGCGAAATCCCCCAAAAGCAGCTCCGCGTTCAAATCCAAAAAGATGCATCGCTGCTTCCGTGAACGAGATGCCACCAGTAGGCATGCAAGCTGGGGTGCTAAGAAAGCAAGCTGCTTACACTACAAAGAAACAAAAAGAAGATATCAAGCATTTAAACATCATTGAAAAAGCGGATGCTCAAAGTGGAGAGCATAAGAATAATGTTGCCAATAAACAAATATAGCGTAGGTTACAGAAATAAAACCCTTGAATCCCCATCAGACTTTAAACAATCTCACAATGTGCATCTTCGGCATCATGATTCCTTCTCAGTTCTACTCAGTTTGTTCCCTGATGCAGACCGAATCTCTAGAAGAGCAACAGCCCCTCAGGAAAGCGAGGAATGTTAAAGGTGAATGGAAATGATGGGATTCAAATTTGGTCAATTTCAATTGCAGTAAGGGGTGCAAGAAGCGCACCTTGCATGCAACTTTCGAGAAATGCTGAAGCCAGGTAAATGCAGGAAATAAACGGGCAAAATTTGAAACAGCTTCGTAGATGCAAAACAAATTTTCCAAGAAATCTTTGTTCAGCCTTGTAAAGTACTCGGAGCAATATTTGTCATTGCATACGTCAGCAGCACATTACGACAGCTTTACTGGGAATCGAAGATCAGTCGATGCTGCCCATTCAGAAAAGAAACTCAAGGAAGCGATGAACCTCCACACGGAAAGTAAAAAAAATCTGCATGCTGCATGAAAGCCTCAGTGGATAGGGTAAAGATTTAAATCTCCACACGGCGCAAATCTGAAGCAAGGATACAAAGTGGTACATAGAAAAAAAATCTGTACGGTTTTGTAACTCAAGGATTCTTGGGCATGCTCACACTAGCGGAGGGGTTCCGCACTATGTCCACTGTATTCACGTTTAAATCGTAGGGTGCCTTCACCCATTTGTTCGCCATTTCTCTCAAGTCTTGTTGAAGAAGGCCATGCGTGAAAAAAAACGACAACTATCAGATGCACAAGTTGTCTCTGCATGTTGGATTATGCACACGGCTTCCACACTACATCATCAAAAAAAAATGTTGCAAGCCCCTCATCAGCTACCCTCGAAGAGATTTCGCATTGAGTGCAACCATCCACATAGTGCAGTGACGATCATTCTTCCCAATGGACTCTTCGCGAGTCTAATCAGAATGTTTTTGTACGCACCATACGTCCGGTTAGGCGCTTCCGCAGAATCTAGATTTTACATGCGATGTCTGATAAAGTTCGTCTGCGTGGTTTTCAACTCTGCGCAAATTGTTTCCTGGAGCGCTGTGGGCCATTACGCTTCAGTGACTGGCGGTTCATGCACTGTTCCTGATTTAACCAGTTGACACTGAATGGCAATTTTTAGTTCTTAGGATTTAGAGAAACACTCGAACACCGTCCGTATCCGAAGGACGCATCGGTCATGTGTTTTGCCATTGCGAAATGCATCTCAGCACTAGAATATTGGACAGACACAATGCGGCATTGAACATCCGCTCATAAAAAGTAGCTGCAGCCACTTCAGAGCTCCCTGAAATCAACAGTACTACATGTAGGCTTGCGATTCATACTGAGCCTTCATCATTGGGGTGACGATCTCATACGAAAACAGGAAGAGGTCAATCGGTGCTTTTAGGAACCGCAGCATCACCAAATACTAGTGCATGAGGAGTGATTCCGAGACATAGAACACAGCGGTCGAAATAGATGCACTTGTCCTTGAGTCGTGTTGAAGTTGGTACCACAATGACGATGCGGCCTAGAAGTTCAAAGAAGTATACAAGCAACCTCTCCGGAAACTCAATTCTGTCGTTCGTTACTATAGAATCCGCAGTAGAAGAGAAGCAGCACGCTCTGTTTCCAGGCGAGGGGGAACAACGAACTGTCCAACATATCAGGAGAAGCACTAGTTCTTTACGGGAAATAGTGAATACTACGCCCTAGAGATGTTTTTCTTTGCCACAGAACGTGCACTGGAGGCGTCCAGCAAATTACGCGAGTAACAGGCATCGAGAAGTTTCGTATTTCGTGAGTTGATGCAAAAAACCATCGTTCTCAAAAACTGACTATTGTATCTTCTCTCATCCTAAGAGCAAACTGTGCAGTGACGACGGGTGTGGAAGTCAGTGTCGAAAAAATCACCCCGTTCTGCAGGAACACTTTTAGAGGGAGTGGCAACAGATGTCTGCGAAAGTGGTTGTCTGAAAGGTGCATTTTCTGGAATGCGCCTCAGGATTCTACAGTTTACTGCTGACAGCGTTAAAGCTCGTTGTGATGCAGGAGACTCAGGGATGGTCTTCCTCTGGAAAGTCCAGTTGCTTTAGGAGGGAACTAGCCTGAGCCTTTGCATCTATAACTCGAGTTCAGCAACAAAAAAAACAGGGCTTCGCTGCCGTTGCATCTCTGTAGAAGTATGCATGCAAATTCCTACAGCAACTAAGTGCACAACTAAGCACAAAGTTGCAGCATTCAGAAACGCACTCGCAGCTTGATTTGCCCTGTTTAAGGATAACTGAACCGACGCTGAGATGCCAAGTGTTGCAGGAGGATCCTGGACGTCGCGTTTCTCCGGGGACCGCTCTCCAGTAGGCAATGATCCCGATGCTTTGCCTGATAGGGTAGTGTGAAAAGCTAAAAAAGGAAGTCACACGAGGAGAGCCGCATAGGTGTTCGAAATAACAACGCGTTTCCGGTTTGCTGGCTTTTCATGGAAGAAAGGTTCAAGGATCAACTCTGCCAATTATAAGCAGTCCGAGCACTCTTCTGCGGAGTCAGAGACTCCTATCGGAACGCCAATTTAATTCAAATACCCACCTTTTAATATTGCAGGTTAATCAGGTCGGACTGCCCTTCCCACGACACTCCCTCGAAAACGATCATGCTCTTTCTGCAGTTCACACTCAGAAAGAATGTTGAAACCTTCTACTCTCTTTGCGCACAATCTGCCATCAACAATCTCCTCTTCGGAACTTCAAAGGAGCTGGTCCGCGTCACGAGCATTTGTGAGTCGCCTGGTGCATATATGTTTGCTAAGACGAGATTGATCGATCTGGTACACTTTGGTACAAGCTGTTTCACTCAACCTTCCTCTTCGAAGTGAACGTCCGGGTTCACACCTTGCACGATTGGTTTTAGTGAGAGTGAAATGCAGAAATCCTCTCATCCGCGACGCTGATGCTATTCTTCGATAACAGTCGATTCAATTTCTTGAACACTTTCGTAGAGAAGCAGGTCCAATAAGCCAAAGGCGGCAACGGCGAACCGTGTCCAGCCGTCGTCGTGCAGTCCGTGGTCATCTCCAGAGGATACGCATGAACGCAGGTATTAGTCGAGAGCGCGCATCACTACTTGCATGTCGATGTTGCACCTCCTACGTTAATGATGAAAGAGTTAGAAAGCTTACGTCTCTATACTTCATAAGCTCCATTAGCTTTGTTCTACTAGATGAAATAATGCTTTAGTGGAAATTCTCCCTTTCACCGGGCTACGCGATCGGTGTGTTCAATGGTGATGTATCCTATCCCTGGGTAGACGCATTTCCACTCTGGGAGTTCTGCTGTTTAAAAAGGTTTCCGTTGCTTCCGCATCTCTATTGGTGTTTTCCTCAACCAGGTGTACGTCCATAGCGGTGCCGCCGTTGAGTGAAAAGTTGCAGAAGGTTTTACGGCTTTTTTGTTACGCAAACTTTACTTTTCAAGGCATATGCCTGATCTCCTCCTCCGAAAAGGTGACAGCAATACAAGACTGTGGTCTCTGTCTATCGGTTCAGCAACACCATATGCTACAGCAGTCAACACGCCCCTTCCTATCGTATCGTCATTAGTTCGGATCCGATGAAACATCAACTCGCAGTCCAGCAGATTGTCAGCGATCACCTCTGTGTTATGGAATTCATTTTGGGTTTAAGGAAGCCTCCTAATTTTCTTTTTGAATGTCGCGACTTGTCATGTCACTTCACTGCTTATTTCTTTCCTAATATAAAAGTACACGGATAAAGTTAGGTTTTGCTGTGGTGGACCCTTTTGCTTATTCCTTTTGTTTCCCTCCTTTGCTCCTGCTATGATTTTAATAGTTTTGCGCTGAGCATACCGTGTACCAATCTTTTTGTGCAGACACACTTTATGAGCATTTTTAGTCTTCAGCCATGACAAATAATTTCCAAGGTTCTTCTCATTCGTTTAATTTCATTACAATGGCTTCATAGTCCTGACTTTCCGAACCACCAGAGATCAACGTAGAGCTGTTTGATTCGCACACGCTGAGAACGCTGCTTCCTTTTGTGTTAGATCAAGCGGAATGCATCGAAGACGCTAAACAGACCCTGAAATCCAAGAAACATTTTTAACCTAGACTAATACGCAGAGAACTTCCTATATTCTTTGAGCTGCTCGAGGACATTCTGCATGTCCATTCGCAACAGTAATCCTTGCAAGAGCACCACAACAGATCGGTCTCATCCTCTTGAAAGCGGGCGCCATCTGAAGGCAAAACTTTCGTCGGGGTTACCGGGGCTAATGGCGCAGAGCTACATTAACGAAGAACAAAACAATGCTGTTTCCGAGTGGAGAATGGATACCAAAACGCGAAAACCTGGTCCCAGTTTTTGAGGGGAAGAAAAAATGAATATGACAAAGTCGGCACTCCGAATTACGAAACGACCGCCGATGATCGGCGGAATAGTCGTTCGAGCGTGTCGGCGCTCCCAGTCGCAGATAACTTACGCGAAGCATTCGAGCGCGCCAACCAGGGGATTCCTCTAGAGGTTCTTGAATGCTTCCGATTACCGATCTACTCACTGGCATTACAGTTCTTTCTGAAGCTGCGACACAGTTAGCAATATCTCTCTTACTCGTAGGAACCTGGGCGGTGGGCCGGCGAACCATGGGATAAAGTAGAGCGACAGATAGAAACACATCTACTCCTGCATCCATATTGAGCTAATGCGGAGCGAGCAATGCGAGAATCCGACACGACTAACGCGCGTTGACCGAAGATTTTTACATGATTATACCAGGATATTAGCTATAACGATTTATCATACTATTTATCATGTAATTTATACAAAAAAATTTATCATACAAACAAGCCTAAAAGTATTTTTTCTTCAGAGCACGTGGTATGCTTTGTCTTGTAACACTTCCCTTCAGAGGCTTGCAGGCCGGAAAGATCCTCGTAAATGGCTCTGGAGACAAGAAAACCACGAGCAAGTAAAAATTGAAAATGCATTTGAGTCTTCAATGTTCTCAGGGGAGGAGAGGAAAGCGATCAGTACTCAGCGCGAGTGGTCCTCTGTATCCGGTATTGGATGCGAACCAGTGCAGATCTGAATGTTTAACTCTGGCGCTCTATGGAAGCCTTCTCCATGGAGATGTCTGCCCGGTGAATGGGGTTGCGGCTGTTGATGCCTCATCTCGATGCATTGAGCTTACATGGGATACTGCGTTTGCAACACAGATCTGTTACAAGCGCAGCTGCCGTTAGGGCGACCTTATCTGGAGGTGATTACAAATGTTGTTTGGCTCGTCAAGGGACATGTCTCAACTCCAAGACAGTCGACTCTATATTGGGTAAAAACCGTTATATTGCATTTGTAGGTAAGGAAACTTTTTCCTTTCCTACCTTCTTGCACGATTGGAATTCACAGATTCTATTGAACAGAGTCAAAACGTGCATCCCAAAGGTGTCCCCAATGCGGAACAAGCATCGTGATCTCCTGTGAATACAACAGAAAAATGGTACTGTTCCAACACACTGTGGATCACTCTACTTCTCCAGGAAAAATACCGTGGCGGACACTCCAGAGGACAAAACCTTTAGTTGGGACTCTAAGAATATGCCCAAGCACAAAAGTTATGCCCGCTTATACAAACGATCTGCTGCTGCTGCACCTGAATTTCACCTCAGCACCGACACTCGAAAATTTCCTCAGAGTACTACGCCGAAAGAAGGGACTAGAGATGAGCAAAATAAAGTTGTACGCGGTAGTAGCCCATTTGATGTTGGTATGTCAGGTGTCGATCAAAAATCTCCGCGATTCTATTCTTTAGTCACCACAGTGTGCCGCTTGAAGACCATTTAACTGCGGAGGCGTAATTCAAGTGTCACTAAAAGGCTGACACTGTGATCGCTCTGTTCCTGGTTGACCATTTATATTGCCGAAACGGGCTGCGGTGTTCAACACTTTGTTCTTTCCCTTTTACTTTCCTTGTTTTTTGAAGGCATTCCTTCCCAGCAAAGCGAAAATTACAAAAAAACTAGGTGTGATCGATTTCTGGAACTTGGTTCCAGATGGAAGTGGTTCCAAAACCAGATTAACGACTTGTTCTCTCCAGAACGGGATGATGGACAAGGACTGCTGCTTCTCAAGAGGCAACAGCTTCCGCACAAGATGAGGATTGTTGCCCTTCTGGGGTCGGTATGGAGCAAATTAAGGTACGTCCGAGAACTTGGTACCGTACAGGAAGGCAACGCAAACGAGCAAATTGCGTGTATTGCTGCACTCCGAAACCATCACTTCTCCCACTGTGGATTGAGCTTTCAAGGGAAGAAACGTAGACCGCAAGAATTTAAAATAGATCCACTGCCGCCACGATAATGGTACCGCCTGCATGCGGAAAACCGTTCGCAGGATAGACAGTAGCTAGTAGCGAAACAGAAAGCTAGTATAACGGTCCCTATCATTGCAATTTAATCGTTCCAAGCTCAAGATATCCTATATTATTCGAGTAAATGTACGTTAGCATGAGAAACTTTGCTCTCGTCAGCGCTATTGTCTTTAAAAGAATACTTGTGCAGAAGAATAGGAAGAGAGAAAAACCAGTATATCATCACTTTCAGAAGAAAAAAGTAATAGAGAAGGTAAAAGACGCTCAACGAAGCTATAAGGCAACCATGTGGCGAAGACACCTGTTAAATAAATATAAAAAAAAGACCAAGAAAACTTGCCGCCGATTGCGGAATAGCGGAGGCCTTCAGATAAAGTTGGTTTCACTGTTTCAGCACTTCTAAGCTGTGTGTTGAGCAAGAAGAAGTATATCCTATATCATGTAGATAATGTAGATAACTTCCGCACTAAAAAGTAGATGACATCCTCGAAATATTTAACACAAAATGAAGCCCTAAGATGATAAATAGAAAAACGATTGATCAGGAAGGCCGTGAGTAGCTTTGAAAGATTCAAACATCAAGGTAAACTTTACCAAAAAAATGTTTGCATATTTCAGGAACGAATTATGCCTTGGAAAATTAAAAAAGAAAGACATATTAGAAAAGAAAAACATGAGGTACAACGCCTCTTTTGAGTTCGACTTCAAAGAAGTCAAGCAAAATGAAGATGTATTTTCAACTGTTAGCACTGGGACTCCGTTTCACAAGCATTCCGCAAAACATTATTCAATAAAAAACCAACAAACATCGGCATCAGGCGTTAAACAAATCGATGAAACATACAACAGCGAACTGGTTGCAGATTGTTGCATAGCAACAAAAATTACGAACTAGAAGAAGGCATAATATAGGAAGCAATTCAAATTGGGAAGTTAAAGGTCTCCATTTCACTTGCAACACAAAGCATTTTATAAAAAATTCCAGACATACCTTTCCAAGAAAAGAATCAACTAATTGTTACCTTGAAACTTAGAAATTTGAGGTCCCTACACATGGAAACAGCACCTGAGGACTTGACAGTTCGTGAAAAGGAAATAATCATGAATGAGCTACAAATACTGTACAGATGGTTGCAAAGGAACTTATACTACGAATTGTTGAACGACGATCAATTTTGGGATTTCGTCAATGTATGGAACTGGAATGATGACATAGATACGATACCATACATAGATCGTACATGGAAAAGGAGGTTCCAAGAACGTGGACTTACGAAAATCAGACAACTATGTGGAGTTTTAAGACTTCATAATTACGATGGAAGAGAGTCTGCAAACTCACTGTGCCGTTTAGTGGGGAACCATGCACAAGGAACCATGGATCAAATGAAATTTCTCGTATTCACACTCTTATACTTGATAATCAGAGAAGCAATGTAAAAGGAAAAACGAAATAAAGAAATCCAATTAAGGAGAGAAAAGTGGTGAAGTTACAACAGGAAAAAGAAAACTGCGTAGAGATAGTGGTTACGATAGTGTACGTTAGGTAAGGTTAAGTTAGGTTGGACAGTAGAGGTAGGGGTTTGTTAAATTAGTTTACATTGGGAAGTGAGGGGAAGGGGTAGGTTAGGTTACGTTAGGTTACGCTACGTCAGGTTAGATGAGGTGAAATTAAGATAAATCGTTGACAATAGCGAGAGCATTGCTACAGTTGGGTTTCAGAAATGTAGTTTCGCGTTCAAATCCAGACTCAAGCATCTCTACTCACAGGAAACATATGCCACCTGTAGATATGCAGGCTGGGCAGATTCGAATGCAAGCTACTTGGATAGCAAAGAAACAGGGTGAAGAAGAGATGAAGAATGCAAACATGATTCAAAAAGCGAACATTCAAATGGAGAGTACAGGCTTACTGAATGTCCCCAATAAACAAATATAGAACAGGTTATAGTAATTTCACTGATTGGAGCTCCATAAATCTAGTAATATTCTCACCACTTGCCTCATCGACATCATGATGGCTCCTCAGTTCTTCGATGGTTCGCTGAAGCACACCGATCTTCCAACGAAGCGACAGCACTTTAGGAAAGGGAGGAATGTTAAAGGTGAGTAAAAAGGATGGGATTAAGATTTGGTCGTTTTCGATTGCAGCGACGGGTGCAAAAAGCGTACCGTGCAGGCAACTTTCCAGAAAGGCTGCAGCCAGCTGGATGCAGGCCATAAAAAAGAAAAATCGGAGTCAGTTTCGCAGATGCCAAACAAATTTCCCGAGAAATGTTCAGCCTTGTAAGAACTCGGAAAACACTTGTCATTGCATATGTCAGCAGCACATTACGACAGCTTCACTGGGAAGAGAAGATGATTCGCTACTGTCCATAGAGTAAAGAAACTCAATATAGCGATGAATTTCCTCAAGGAAGGTAGCAATAATATGCATGCTGCATGAAATACTCAGGAAAAACTGTAGAGACTTAAATTTCCACGATGGAAAAAAACTGAAGCAAGGGAACAAAGTGGTAAATGCAGAAAAAATCTATACGGTTTTGTGCCTCAAGGATTCCTGGGCATGCTAACACTAGCGGAGGAGTTCCAGTATATGTCCACTGCTTCCACGTTGAAATGTTAGCGTGTCATCAATCGGTTATTGGTGTGTTCTCGAAAGACTCAGTAAATGAGGCCATCCTGGAAACAATGCGACTATTGTCAGAAGCAAAAATTGTCGCTGCATATATGAGTCGGCAGACGGCTCCCCCAGTGCATCACCCAAAAAAAAATGCTGCAAGCCCCTGATCAGCTACCCTCGAAGAGACTGCGCATTCAGTAAAACTATCCACATAGTGCAGTGACGATCATTCTTCCCAATCGGTCTCTTCACGTGTCTGATCAGAATGTTGTGGCACGCACCATACGCAGGGTTGGGATCCTCCACGTAATCGAGATTTTACTTGCGATGCCAGATCGAGATTGTTCGCGTGGTTCCACACTCTGCGTGAAATTTTAGCCTGTAGTGCAGCGTGCTATTACTCTTCAGTGACTAGCGGTTCATACACAGTTCCGGAATTGAGCAGTTGACACTGAACGGCAATGTTTAGCTCTTAGGATTGAGCGGAACATGACTACACCATCCGCATCCGAAAGACGCATTGGTCATGTAGTTTGCCATTGCAAAAGGCATCTGAGCACTAGGAAATTGGACAGACACAATGCGGCGTTAAACATACGCTCGTAATAAATGGCAGCAGCTGAAACTTCACCGCTCACTGAAATCAAGAGTGCCATATCGCAAGAACTGGAGGCTTGTGCTGGATTCCTTGCTCTTTTCATTATCACAAGATACGCCGATGATTTGCGCAACGGTCGTTCGAGAGTTTCGTCCATCGCAGTCGCAGGTGACTCACGCAAAGCATTCGAGCGCGCCGACCAGGAGATTCCTCTGAAGCTTCTTGGATTCGTGGGATCACCAACTTCCTTACTAACCATACTGTTCTGTTGCTGCTGCGACCCACTAATCAATATCTCTTTAAGCGGAAGGCACGTGTGCGGTGTGCCGGGAAACCGCGGGATGAAGTAGAGAGACACAATGAGCCACGTGCACTCCAGCATCTACTTTGAGCTGGTGCGGAGCGAGCAATGGAAGAATCCGACACGCCTGCCGCGCGTATACCGAATATTTTCACCTGGATTTACTAGGATATCTGTAATTACAATTATAAAAAAAAAATGATACCATGAAGTTTAAAAGTATTTTTCCGGAAGAGCACGTGGTTTTGCCCGTCTTCTGACACTTTCCTTCAGAGGCTTGCAGGCCGGTGAGGTCCTCGTAACTGGCGCTGGCGATAAGAGAACCACAAGCAACCACAAATCAAAAATGCATGAGAGGCGTCCATGTTCTCCGGGGAAGAGAGAAAAGCGATCGCTACTCAGCGTGACTGGTCCTCTACATCCGGTATTAGATGCGAACATGTGTAGATCAGAATGTTTGAAGCTGGAGACATATGGAACCTTTCTCCATGGAGGTGGCTGCCCGGTGAATGGCATTCCGGCTGTCGTGGCCTCATCTCGATGCAGTTAGTTTATCCAGGATACTGCGTTTGCTACACAGAACTGCTACAGGCGCAGCTCTTAGCAGGGCGACCTATATCTGGAGTTGATGGAAAAATTTGTCTGCCTCGGCAAGTTGCATGTCTAAACTCCACGTAATTCGATTTCACATTGGGAGGAAACCGTAATATTTCAATAGTAGGTAAGGAATGTTTCAGCTTGCCTAGCTGCTGGTACAATTGGAATCTGCTTATTCTATCGTCCAGAGTAAAACGTGCTTGGCAAAGGATTTCCCAATGCAACACACGCAGTGCCGACGGTCAGGCGTTTTCTTTACGCTCTCCTGACTCGCTTATGAGTATTGGTGTAGTGCGGTGATTAAGTTGTTTTGGGATGGCAGCAATGCGTGTTATCTCTACTAGTAAATGTGAGAGCGACGACGGTCGCATATCTTCCGTTTCATGGAGGTAGGGGCATCTTCCTAAAAAGAATCGTACCACGCGCCAGCGAGGGATTACAGCGCCGTGGTTTCCGCGTTACTTGTAGCGGCCTTGACCAAGGCTTAGGCCTACAAGTCCTGCAATTACAACCCTAGCCTGCTGTACAAGGTAGTCCGGGTTTTCGATGATCGTGTTGCGCGCTCCTTCGAGCAGTAGCTCCACAGAATGAATATAAACATGGAGGATCTGTCGGGTCTCTTCATCCGCAGCGGGGACAGCATGTCTAGCTGACCTGCAAAGAAGCAGGGTTGGCGCATAGACTGCTGCGAAACCTTGCGAGGATCGAGGGCCGCCAGATCTTCCCTGTCCCGGTGGACAACTCAATAATTGTCCACCTCTTTGGAATCACCCTAACGATGTCCCTGAGCACCGTCAGGGTTGAAATGAGCAAATTTGGCAACGTGCACGCACTGTGGTCGAAGTCCAACAGATTCCGTACTTATGACAAACTTCTAAGCGGGCTCACCCCTGCGCGCATCACGGTAGCCAAGGACGTTGGGATTTCCCACAAACTGGTTGTCGGCGCAGATGCTGTCGACCTCCAGTATCTGGGAAACCCAAGTACTGCGCATTCTGGGATGCTACGGGGCACGTGAAGAAAGGCTACCCCAACATCATCTGGTGAAGTACGTGGCAAAAGGACACACGGGAGAAGTGTGCCCCGAAAAAACTACGCGAGGGCCGGCTGCTGCCACGAGAGACACGAACGCGAGCAAAAAGAAGCCTGGTGAGTCCAGGCCGACGGGAGAAAAAAAGGCGTACCCTGAGCCAGTTGAACTGGACACGCCTATCATCCCGTCTGCGGAAACGCAGTCAACTGGGGTGGAAAGAGAAGGGTCTGACTGGCAAAAGGTCAGCCTCAAAAAAGAGAATTTAAAGAAAAAGAATAAAGCCTTTGCAAAAACCGCGAAACCCGCGAATAAGCAAGGACTGAAAAAATGCGCGATCGCACTGGAGCGTCTTACAGACGAAGTGCCGTGAGAACAGACCGTTGCCGTGTGCAACAACGCCGACAAGCCCGTCGCTTTGCAAACAGCGACCGTGGGCTGCGGCGAAGGAAAGAGCCTTAATGATGCGGACTTTGCGAAAGGCTCCGCCGAGCTTGCCGTCGCCCTTCAGCAACCACCCGCAAAGGCCGGGAAGAGGGCCGTTCGACGTCCGGCCGAAAGGAGGGGGATCGGTACCTCGGACTCGTACCCGAAGGCTGGACACGCACAATCCGCGTGTGCACATCCGAGGAAGAACGGACGGAAGATCCGTAACCCGAACCGGTTCGTCTCCTCCGAGGTGAGGGAATCCTCCGGAAACAAGAATGTGGCGAGCGTGGGAGAAATGGACACGAGTCCTTAACTCCGATACCCGCTCGAGACGAAGCCGATACAAGCGGAGAGTGTCATCGAGGCGTCCCCCACCGCAGAGGAGAAATAAAGCATCCTGCCCGATGGGGAGACGGGAGACGCAGCATAACTTTCCCAGCAGTAATGCCTGTACTCGCCACCTGCCGTCAAATACGAATCGCCAGTTTGAACATCAACGGGCTTTGCGATGACGGCAGGAGACGAGACATAGCTGCCACCTTGCAAGCCTTCGACCTCGTGCTGCTGCAGGCGATCCATCAGATCTCCGCAGAACATGTACGGGAGATTTCTCACCCGGTCATAACGGGGAGTTTATTTTATATAACATAAAAAAAAAACAATTATTTAAAATAAACCAGTTGATAAACATGCTCCCAACCGACGACTGTACAAGGATCAAGATAAAATTGCTGGCACGCAGGCCAGAATAACAGTCTTGGGAACGGTGTGTCGGGACAGGGAATACAAACAAACAAAAACAAAAGAAAAAGAAATCAATGGGGGACGCCGGAACAAGAGCCTTTGGGATCGCTCTGGTTCGCACCGGGATAAAAGTGATGGCACCAGCATTTAAGCAGAGCGAGCGGTGAAGGGGTATGGGTGAGCTACAGGTGGAAGTGGTCGACGGTTTACGCCGTTCTTAAAAGTCTCTAAGCCGGCGATAGATGCCCGCGATGTCCACTTTCACATCGGCACGAAGATGAAGCAACCTAGAAGCCTTTCTCATGGATTCTGCTGCAAACTGGTGAGCCTTCTTTCGCTGCGCTGACAACCCCAGGGCGTAGCGGGCCTTGACGATAGCGCGAACGCAACACATGGTTGGGACAATAGCGCCTACCGAAAATCCATTCCTACTGTAGAAGCGTCGCAGCACATCAATGGCAGTGCCTCCATGCGGCAGGATGGCTGACATCAGCCTTCACCACATTTCACGGAGGTCACCGCAGTCCAGCAAGAGGTGCAGAAAAGACTCGATCTCTCCGCACTTCAAACAGTTTGGCAAAGCAGCTCCCTCGGAAACGATGCTTCGCTGCCTATTACAGTGTAATGCACAATGTAAAAAGAGCAGCACATCTTGTTTCCACTTAAGGGGGAACACGGAGCTGTCTAAACAAACGGGGGGGAACACTATCTCTTCGGGGGGTACACTTAAATGTTCACTCCACCGAAGCAGGCCCTTCGCCCGATTACGAGGAGTGGCAGTTTCCACCAGCTCCTTTGTCGTCCAGCAGCCGAGGAGCTTACTGACTGCCGCTATTGAGCAGGAGAACTCCCATTTTGCCAGTAGGCAACTGTCCTTGCTTGCCCTGAGGGCAGAAAGCGCTGCAGCGAGTGGTGTGGCGGCCAGACGATCCGACTTCTTGTCCTGCATGACTTCGTCCATTGGATGATTGAGGAGAAGTCACAGGCGCTGAAGATCTTCCAAACGCGTTCCTTTGGAAGCTGCCCACGATGAAAAAGATTCCTGCCGCCATGCATTCATGTTCATGGGGCGGCACGAGATCCAACATTGGGCTTCCAGCAGTGAGGACAGCTGCCGCAGCAAGAAGCAAAACCCAATTCTGGTGTGCCGTAAGTGGGGCAGCAACGAAAGCATTTTCTCGCTTCCTGTGCTGCGCCTTAGTATAAGTCGTGCGGGTAATCACCACTGCGTACACTACAGCTTGGCACAGAGCCGCAGCATTCGGAACTGCACCTGCAGCTCGATGCTTTTTAAGTCTAGGATGCCCAAGCCTGCATCCTGACGCGGCGCCACCAAGTCTTTAAGCCTTATGCGGGATCTTGCAGCGCCCCACAACGTTTTGCGTAGAAGGCGCTGCGCCCAGAGTTTGACTTCTTGGAGGGAATGGACAAACAAAAAACAGGGGGCAGAGGAGGAAGGCAACGAAGGTGTTCCAGATGCTGGCCCGTTCCGGCAAGACGAACTCTCCTCCTGAGAACGGGCCAAGTGCACGCTCTGCCTTCCGAAGGCGGTCATACCATGCATCTGAGTTGCAGAATTCGCCCAACGGCACGCGAAAGTACCTTGGGTACCTGCCCGTGGGGATCCCCAGGCGTATCCAGTCGGACTGCCCCTCCCACGTCACTCCAACCGGAACCACCATGCACTTGCTCCTGTTGGCGCTCACACCCTCACCGCAACGGATCAACTCAAAGAAATCTTCGAGGGACGCTGCCGGGATGGACATGGGCAACAGGAGAAGCAGGTCGTCGGCATAGGCTGCCACGGCCAGCGTACCTGGACTGGAGCTCGGCAGGTTGGCCAGCGTCAGCCTGTAAGCCTCCAGTACCATTTCAAAATAGATGCTAAAGAGCAGCGGGCTTAAGTTATCGCCCTGCCTAATTCCTCGTCTAACCGGCACGCTGTACACGCGAAAGCCACTGAAAAGAATGGATGTAATCGCGTGGCGCCAGCAGGAGCGCAAGTACGCCAACAAGGATGCCTGGAGACCCAGACGTTCCAAAAACTCAAGAAGAAGCTTTTGGTTCACGCAATCGAAAGCTTTGTGCAAATCTACTGCAACCGCCAAGGCTCCCGGGGTTTCCCTTTGCGACTTGCGCCTCCGTCGGTGAGAGACCGAAGGCGTCGCTTCCGCACGACTATCCATCGCCACGCGATGCTGCAATTGCAGCCATGTGCAGATAAATAAGAGGTTCGCGTCCACATACCTTCCAGGAACAGCGTAGGTCTGCTTCAAACTTACCAAAGACTACGCGATACTTCCCATCCGCGCCATCCAAAGTTTCGAGAACAACTTGAAGTCCGAATCCACTAATGTGATCGGACGCCAATTGTTCAGTTGGCGCAACTATCTGCCTTCCGGCAGGAGACGCACCTTTGCCGAGCGAAACGAGGCGGGGACATCGCCCGCGTCTCGCGTCAGCGACGAGAGTTGGACGACAGTGCTCAGCCGCAAAGCACTGGAAGAATTCTCCGGGGAGTCCTTCCTCTCATGGCGCTTTTTGTCTCTTGAGCCCCGAGATGGCCGAGGAAATTTCCTCTGCCGTGAAGGGCTCATCGAGACCCGCGCTTTCCTAATCGCCTACAACAGGTTCATCAATCGGCAGAAGCAGCTCGGACAGAATGCGCTCCATTGGTGCCTCTGCATACAGAGAAAAGTAATAGCGCCTGACTATCCGCCGCGCACCCTGCTAAGGCGGAAGGACCTGAAACTTCCGAGTCGGAAGCCGAATCAGGCAACGATACGGCTGTCGTTCTCCCGAAGCGCAAAGAGGGCCGCAAGGTAGGCAACCTGCGGCGCTCCGCAAATCTACCGGCGGAGGAGGAAATGCGGTCGGACCACCACGACGGAGAGGCGATGTCCGCGAGGTCTCGCGACTCCTCGCCGGAGGCGGCCTTGGCCAAGCAGGATCCTCCAACGACCACCACAACCACCGACGGACCACCTCCTTGCGAGGAATAGCCCGTCGCAATGGAAACACAACCCCCGCATGCTGATCAGGAGGCAAAGGACGGTAAGCAAACACCATAAACACACCAACGCGTGGACTCTCCTCCTGCTGGCGACTGCGCGTAATCTGTTGGAACGTCAACGGATTGCGCGACGACGGCAAGAGGAGAGAAGTGGCCGCCAGCCTGCGGGACTTCTACCTGGCGCTTCTGCAGGAGACGCACGTGCTCCACGCAGTGGAGGCCCAAAAAATCGAACGGATCGCAGGCGGGCGGCTCATATACCAAAACGGGAGTGACCGCACCCGCGGTGTTGCTTTCATGCTCAAGCCAGCCGTCGTTAATGCGCTGCGCGAGGTGCACTTCGACGGGGAAGGTCAAATCGGGCAGCTTGTTGCCAAGTGCTCCGACACGATCGACATCGTCGTGACCAACGTCTATGCGCCCGGCACGAGCCACAGGCGCGGGGAACGCACTGCGTTCTTCGAAAGCCTGCGGCCAAATTGGCTGGCCGGAGCAAACATGCAAAAGGCGCACCCCATTGCCGTGGACTTTAACGTCCGCCTGCTGGCAGCTGCGCCCGACATTCGCGCACAGCTGGTCAACGAGATGTGCGCTGCCATGCACGCGCGCAACTTGTTGGTCGGTAACGCCGGGACGGAGACGAGGATCGACCACATGTTCCTCGACAACTACCTGTGTTCGCAGGTAGGAAATCGAGGGGCAGTGCCATCCGAACCTTCCGACCATCCCCGGATCGTGCTAGAAATACACTTGCGTGGTAGAGGTCCACCCTCCACAGCGTGGCGTTTACCAGGGGACTGGTTGCGTCTCGCAGGAGCAGCCCAACATCTTCGCTAGTTCCTGCAAAGATTTCATCTGAAGGCGCTAACGGACTTGAACGACTTAAAGAGCTCAGTCCGCGAGTTCTGCGACCAGTTTCCCCTGAACCGTCTCCCTCCTGGTTTCGGCGTTATCACACGGGAACGCTCAGAGCTTTTAAACTCTACATGTGTGGTATGAGGTCCCACCACGGCCGTAAACACAGGACCTGTCGCGACAACGGTACGTAGCCCGGCGTGACACTCCACGACAGCGAAGGGGGATGGGGATAAAACAAATAAAAAATTAAAAAATAAACGAACAAAAAGAAGTTGGAGGGCAGGGAAGGGATCACTATTCGCTGTGAGTAGGTCTCATCCGTTGAAAGAAGCACTCGAAGTCCATCCGCATATTCACCAGTTATGGCCATCCGGCAGCTCTTTGCAAGAAGCGTTGGGCATATGCGATGACATCCCTCGGGGGTGGAACCACTCCTTCGATGTTGGCGTCGCTCCATGCCGTCACGATGCCACGGACGTAGCACAAGGCTGCGATGGCTGCGGCTGGCTGCAGGGCGTCCTTCACGAAGAGGGACCGAAGAACGTCTCTAGGGGAACTGCCCGTATGGAGACCGAGGGTCGTCCCAAACCGTTCCTAAAGGGGACGAAGGGCAGCACAGTCCACAATAAGGTGGGAGAGCGATTCCCGCTCTCCGCACCTGATACACAAAGGATCCACAGCTCCCCTCGTATAGTGGAAGCGGCGCGCGTTGCAGGGTAGACCCCAGTGCAAGAGGAGCAACGCCGACTCTTGCCAATTGAGGGGCAGGATCCCGGATTCTTTCATCACCGAGTGCCACTTCAGTTCATCCTTTGGGATGGCGAGGAGCTCGCCCCATCTTGATAATCCTCGCGGCTGGACGCTCGAGGTCGTGGCGTCTGCTATTTCTCCTGTTGTCCAGCAGCTAATCTTGTCCCGTCCCTCGATGCCGCAGGAGACTTGCCACCTTGGCGTCCGGCTGCTGTTAAGTGCCCTCCTCAGGAAGGCCACCGCCGTAGCTAGGCAGGTAGTCTCTGCCCACGTGCTTCTTGCTGCATTCTACAGGAAATTCCGCAGCGTGCAGCAGGCGAAGGGGCTGCATCGGAGACGATTCCACGTCTCGTGGCTCCGCTGGTTTACCACTGCCAAAGTTCCACTAATCTTCTCCAACCAGGCGGGGAAATTGGCGGGGCAGCAAACCATCCAGCTGTTCTCCTTAGCCAATGGTGCCATGCGCTCGAGCAGAAGGCCGCAACTTCACATCTTCCGGCCACGGCTCAGAAGAAAAGACGCGAGTCCATAGCACTGGGACACATCGCTGGCCAGGAGGCGGGCCAGAGTGCACCAAGGGGTGCTCCACATCTTCGCTGCGATGGCGAAGGTTCGTCAACGCCGCTGCTTCTCCACGCGCTCCAGCGTCAGAAGGCCAAGACCACCGTCACGACGCGGAGCGCACAAGTCCTTCAAAGGGACTCGACGCCTCTCTTCGCTCCAAAGGGCGATACGAAGGAGGTCCTTCGTCCTCTTCTTAGATTCCACAGTGGGGGGGCCAAAAAAAAGCAAGGAACGGAGGATGGGCGCCGCGAAGACGTTCCAAACCGCGGCCCGTTCCGGCAAATGAAACTTGCCTTCCAGGAACGGGCCGATCGCCGTCTCGACTTTCTGGAGGCAGCCGGAGCACGCTTCCGCAGGGGAGTATTCCCCCAACGGCACACCAAGGTTCTTGAAGGACCCCGCCATGGGGATCCGTAGACGGACCCAGTACCCCTGCTCTGCCCACGCCGCACCTACTGGCACCACCGACGACTACGCCCTGTAAATCTGCAGTCCGGTTCCGCGGCTGAGCAGATCGAAGAAGTCTCCGAGTCTACGAGGAAGGTGGAGCTATGCAACTTGTTCTCAAGTGGTCCGTGTCGATCGATCTCGTGGTCACGAACGTATACGCGCACTACAGCAGCCACAGGCGCGGAGAACGCACTGCGTTCTTTGAAGCCCTGCGGCGAGACTTGTTGGCCGAAGCAGGCTTTCGGCGGGCGCACCTGATAGCGGGAGACTTTAATCGAGTACTGGCGTGTTTTTCTTCGCTCTCGTCTCCGTGCTTTCATCCCCTTCATCTTGTTGTCGTGCATTTTGACGAAAATGTCGACAAAACGCGAGGCTACTGAAGTTGGAGGTATTCCGTCCGGATCTGCAATCACGGAACCGACTGCAGCCTTTTCTTCGTCTGCCTCGCCAATGGAAAGGAGTTTCGCTGACGTCGCTGCCACAGCAGCCGTCAAAGGAGGACCACCCGACGAGTCTGAGTTGCAAGCATACGTAGCCCAAGGCTATAGACCTGCTCTTTGATATAAGGTGAGTGGTTTTCTTTCTGCGCTAGACGGGAAGAAGGTCAACGATGAACTGACCCGTTTTGGCGTGCGGGAGGAGGACCTACTCGCCATTATGCCCGTAAAAGATATGGGCTATCACAAAGTGAGTTGCAATGACGCTGCACTTGCGGAACGCTTGCTGCTCAACCCGTTGTCGATACGTGGCCAGAAGGCCTTCGCAGCCGCCATGGACGACTCATTTGTGGCGGAGATTTTCGACATCCAGTCGAAAATCTCCGACATTGATATTTGGAACGCGTTGGCAACATTCGCAACGGTCCATGCGCTGTGGAGGGTGCGTAGCAACTTCAAGGACATCCCGTCCATACACAGCGGAGTCGCTGGAGTACGGCTTACAATTCCGGACCGCCGTCTGCTGATTACCAAACTACAGGTGAAAGACACGGTCGTTCACCTCAGGTTCGTTGGCAAAGTAAGAACGTGCGAGCAATGCGGGAAGGAGGGGCCTTGTTTGGATAAATGCCCCTCCGCAAAATGCCGTTATTGCAATCTTTTCGTCCACCAATTGAAAAATTGCCCATATCTTTTGCGAAAAAAGGCAGTTGCGGAGCTCCATCTCAAAGAACAAAGCGCGGAAAAAAAGAAAAAACCCGCGAAAAACTCGGAGATACCATGACAGAAATTCCGTGAAAATGCGAGGCGGAATGTCGCCCCAAAGCAGCAAGAAGCCTCGCACGCGAAGCCCTGCGCGACCCCTGTCGCAACAGGGGAGCCGCAAAAGAAAGGGTGCGGGGAAT
This sequence comes from Raillietiella orientalis, assembly GCA_036172245.1. Classification (NCBI taxonomy): domain Eukaryota; kingdom Metazoa; phylum Arthropoda; class Ichthyostraca; order Raillietiellida; family Raillietiellidae; genus Raillietiella; species Raillietiella orientalis. The sequence continues at coordinate 5,915 of JAYWIR010000043.1, read as the reverse complement.
TTGGAGCAAGAAAAAGTCCTCTTAGGCGCAATGGCGGTCGTTCCCAAGCACGCCCGGCTCTCTCGGAGTTCGAGCAACCGGCGGGGACGCCAATGGACAACGGCGGAAAGGACACTTTCAGTACCGTCAGATCCATTCCTTCTCATCCTGCAACGGCTGAGAAGCTTGAATCCGCTGAGAAGAGTTGTGCCGTGACGACTTCGAAAGTCGGCAAAATAAAATCCGCGTCGCGGTCCAACACCGCGAAAGCGGAGGAACATCTCAAGCTGTCTCAGTGGGAGAACAAGCTCTCGACTGGCGCGGATACCATGCAAACGAAGGGATTGAAAGCCCTTCCGAAGGCAGCGCCCATGACGAGCGTGTCGGAGCCATCGGAAGTACAATCGTTCAAAAACAAAAATGGCTTCAAAGATGGCAATAGAGCACAATCTCCATTTACGGCGCCACGCGAAGTGAGGAACCGTAATGAAGTAAAGAAGACTTCAGCAAAGGTCCCTCGTGCAACTGCGCTTGAGCACGCTGAGAACGCGCGCGCCGGGAAAGCAGCCGTCACCAAAAGCGATGCTCTGGTGACGGAATACGACAGCAGGACAGCTGTCAATCCGGCAGAACCTGTCACTACTTCGCGGAAGGCCGAAACCCGATCGAACATGCGCCGGTCGGACTCTGAAATGGATGCCGTTCCGATCACCGAGACGAGGACAACTCGTTCAAAAGAGTGTGGGCGCCGATCAGAAGTAGGCAGCCAGGCAACGCTCGCCGCGGAGCAACGCGAAGTCTCCACGAAACCGGACGGGGTTAAGCCTGGCGTGGAGGCATTACATGCATGCAGCACGACGGAGGGCGGTGGCGACCGTCAACTCCAGCCAGTCGTGCTGCTCGCCGTCTGCTCGCCGCATAGAGCGACCAAAAAGCAGCCACCTTCCCAGCAGTAATGCGGGGAATCGCGTATTCTCGTCGTCTGTCCGTAACGTGTTGGAACGTGAACGAACTACAGAACGACGAGAAGAGGCGATTAGTAGCCAACGCCCTGCGCCCCTTCGACCTCGCGCTCCTGCAGGAGATTCACGTAATCTCCGACAAGCAGACAGCCGAAATGGAGCAGCGCGCAGGCAGAACGCTATATTGGCGGTGCGGCGGCGCACACACGTGCGGCGTCGCGTTCCTCATCAGAGAAAAAATGGCGGAAGCGATGCATAGTGTTCGTTTCGATGACAACGGACGGATAGGCCAACTTGTCATTAAGTGATCCGAATCCATCGTTCTCGTTGTTACAAACGTCTACGCGCCGAGTGGCTCTCGCTACCTTGAAGAAGGAGTAGCTTTCTTTGGTGAGGTGCAGAGCCACTAGCTCAACAACTCCGCCTTCCCAGTGGCGCACATCGTCGCTGGGGACTTCAACGTCCGCCTGCTCTCCGACCCTTGGAGCCGCCCGAGGGAGCGCGCGCTGCCCATCGAGATGTGCGCGTCCGTGCACGCCGCCAACTTGATGGTCAGCGAACCTGGGATGGGAAGATCGCTCGATCACGTTTTCCTCGATGAAAACCTGCATTCGCGTGTGGATAGGAGAGGAAGATTTTTGACTAGACTTTCTGACCACCACAAGTTGGAGTTTGAGATCCTTCCGCCAGGCAGGGGGCCTCCGTTGCAAAACTGGAGGATGCAGGCGGATTACCGTAGCCAACCGGAGGCTACGGAGCATCTACGTAAACACCTTTGAGGCTTTGCCATTCAAGAACCTGCGGACTGGGACGATCTCAAAAGATCTGTTCGCGAGTTCTGCTGCCAATTCCCCTTGCACCGGCTTCCACGCGGTTTCGAAGAGGGCGTGGCCAACAGTAGAGACTTTCTGCAGGCCCGCACGTTTTCGAGACGCGCCGATGTCGGGCGTCTCGCAGAGTACAAGGCGAGGGCCGAGCGCCAGGTCTCGCAGTCCGGAGCAGCATGCCTGTTGGACGACAAGGGCCAGGAATGTTCGGCCCCAGCCGAAGTACGCCGCATTGTGAGACGCTACTACTCCTCTCTGTACGCGGAATCCCCGACGGAAGATATTCTCTTTGAGATACTCCTGTGTCAGGATGCTCGTGTTGTCGGCGAGGAGGAACGCGAACGTCTCAACGAGCCCTTCACGGCGGATGAATTTTCGTCCGCCATTGCTGGGCTGGAGAGACGAAAGGCGCCAGGCGAGGATGGGCTCCCTGCAGGGTTTTATCAGTGCTTTGCAGTGGAGCTCATTTCCTTGATGCTCAGACTCGGGACGCTGATGAGTGAATCCGGGAATGTCCCGGATTCCTTCCGCTCAGCGAAGGTGCGTCTCCTGCCGAAAGGCGGAGACTTGCGTGAACTTGACAACTGGCGTCCGATCACCTTGGTGAACTCGTACGTCAAGTTGTTTTTCAGGCTATGGGTCGTGCAGTTAGGAAGTATCGCCGAATCCGTGGTGAGCCCGGAACAAACCTACGCGGTTCCGGGAAGATCCACGGAGGCTAACATCCTTTTCGCGAGTGCATGGATGCAGCTGCAGGAAGTTGTGGCGCAGCAAAGCCAGGCTGCTGCGAAAGCCACTGCCGCAGGCAATAAGAACAGGCGCCGACGGCAGGAGGGAACGCCAGGTGCCTTGGCGGTCGCGGTCGATCTCAACAAGGCGTTCGATTTCCACCCGGATCTCGCCGGGGCATTATTATAAAAACAAACATTTCTAAAGACGTTCATTGGCTGGACCATTGCTCAAGCCACGCACGGAGAAACACAGAGCCTGCCGAGTCACCGGTTCGCAGACCGGTACGGTTCACCACGGAAGCAGAAGGAAGGAAGAAAAATAAAATACAAAACAAAAAAGAAAAGAAAAGTTGCGAGGGTAAGGGAAGGGTTCACAGTTGCTGGTGGGGCCGTTGCATCCTTTGCAGGATGCCGGCAAGCTCCTTCTGTATTCCTGGATCCAGGTAGGCCATCGGGACGCCCTTCTCAGGAACAAGGAGGCTGGCTGGAGGGCACCCTGGTCGCGTTGTCCTCTTGTAGCCTTGCTCCAAGCGGTGACGATCCCGCGTAGGCAGCACAAAGCTGCTAACAAGGCCGCTGGCCGAAGGGCGTCGGCAACGAAGAGAGATTTCAGTGCGTCCCTGCGGTTGTTGCAGGGGATTCCGATGGACGCGGCAAAGCGAAATTAAATGGGCCAAAGGGCAACACAATCCACTAGCAGCTGGGGATGGGACTCCCGTTCCCCACACCTGACGCAATTGCGGTCCACCGCATCCCAGTTCCAGTGGTATCGGCGGGCGTTGCAAGGGAGTCCCCAGTGCTGCAACTGCAGAGCCGGCTCCTGAATATTTAAGGGGAGGGCGGAAGTGTTCATGAGCACCGGGGGCCACTTCAGATGTTCAATGGGAACATCGAGCAGCGCGCCCCAGCGCAGAAGTACATTGGGAGGCGTACTCGGGGACGCAGCGTCTGTTAACTGGCCCGTCTTCCACTCTCCTATCTTCTTCTCCTTTCCGGAGATTGTAACTGAAACCACCCACTTCGCCGCAACATCGCTGTCAAGATCTTCCATCAGGGAGAGCAGCGCAGCAGCGAGGGGTGTTGTTCCTGCCCACGCTCTCTTCTTTGGATCCTCCAGGATCTCACGGAGCGTGCAACTTCTGTAACCCCTAAACAGGAAACTTCGTTCCTGTTGGGAGCGTTGCATGATGAACTGTCCCCACGTCCGAACAATTTCCTGCAACCAGGCACTACCGTTCAAAAAGCGACAGGTGAGCAATCCTGGGTTATTACGATACAGCGCAGCCACCCTCCGTATCTGGAGTCCGTATCGGTTGAAGCTGCGACACAGTGCATGGAACGAAGTCAGTCCCGTCTTGCCGGTGGCTTGCTGGAGAAGGAGACCTGCAGGGACGCACCAACGGGTGAAGTACCTCACCGTGGGGATCCCCAAACGGACCCAGTCCTGCTGCCCTGCCCACGCCGCACCAACTGGCATCACGGACGACTTCGCCCTGTTAACCGTAAGTCCGGTTCCCCGATGCAGCAGGTCGAAGAACTCCTCGACCGCCGCAACCAGGGTGCACATAGGGAGCAGCAGCAGAAGGTCGTCCGCGTATGCTGAAACGGCCGGCGTACCGGCACAGTCGTGCGGCAGGTGCGCCAGAGTTCCCCTGTACGCTCTCAGTACCAACTCAAAGTAGGTACTGAAGAGCGAGGGGCTCAGGCTGTCTCCCTGCCGGATCCCACGCCGCACCGGCACGCCGTGCACGGTCTGCCCGCTGAAACTAACGTTGATGAGCGCGTCGAGCCAGCAGGAGCGCAGATAGGCCACTAATGAGCCCGGGAAGCCCTAGCGTTCCAGAAGCTCCAGAAGGAGATTCTGGTCGACGCAATCGAATGCTTTTCGCAAGTCGATTCCTACCGTAAGCGCTCCCTCCCCCACCCGACCATCCAACCACTTGCCAGTGCACGCACCGGAATTCCGGCTGCGCACCCAGCTCCTTTCATGTTGGAGCTCTAGCCAGGTGGAAGCCTGGAACAGGTTCGCCTCCATGCTTCGCCCGGGAACAGCACATGTCTGCACCGGGCTGATAAATATGTTGGCAATTCGTCCCAGACGCTCTGCCCACATCTTGGCAATCAGCTGGGCGTCCGCATTCACTAATGTGATGGGACGCCAGTTGTTCATGCTTCTCAGAACTCCTCCCTTAGGGAGCAGCCGCACCTTTGCCGAACGAAACGAGGCGGGAACGTCACATGTTTCGCGTATCAACAAGGTGAGTTCCTGTACCAGGGGGGTAAGCTCAGCCACGAAAGTTTGATAAAACTCCGCGGGCAGGCCGTCCTCCCCTGGAACGTTTCGCGTCTTGAGCTTCCCGATCGGCGAGAGGATATCGTCCATCGTGAAAGGCTCGTCGAGGGTTTTTCTCTGCTCCTCCTCGAACGCTGAAGCGCCTTCCGGAAGCAAAAGTCGTGAGACGTTCCTCTCCGGAGGTGCCCTGGCATACAGGGAGGAGTAGTAACTCCGCAGCAGGCCGCGGATTTGGGCAGGTGCGGAGTGCTCCTGGCCTTGATCGTCCAGTAAGCTGGCCGATCCGGACTGCCAGGCTTGCCTCTCGGCTCCCGTTTTGTATTCCGACATCCTGCGGATGTCAGAAGTCCTGGCGTAAGGATGGGCCTGCAGGTAGGCTCGTTCGTTACGTACCCCGGTCCCAAAACCCGTAGGTAGGCGGTGCAGAGGGAACTGGTCGCAGAACTCCTGGACCGACCGCTTGAAGGGGTCCCAATCCTGGAGTGTTCGCAGGCTGAAGCTCCGTATGAACGTGCGGAGATGTTCCCCCGCGTCCGGGAGCTTCAGCCAGTCCCCTGGGAGACGCCACGCTGACGAAGGGGGGCCCCTGTCGCGCGGATGGATCTCGAGGACTAGCGGGCGATGGTCGGACAGCTCGCACGGTAACTTGCCGAGCCTGCCCACGCGAGGGCACAGGTGCTCGTCAAGAAACACGTGGTCAATGCTGTCTTCCATTACCGGTGCACTGAAAAACAGATTACAGATGTGCACCGCCATGCACACCTCCTTGACGAGGTCAGGCTCGGGATTCTGCTCATCTGGTTTTACGCGAACGTTGAAATCGCCTGCAACCAGATGGGCATTACGCAGGCCTGCTTTGGTCAGCCAGTCTCGCCGGAGGGCAAGGAAAAACTCTTTTCTCGCCCTCCTGTTCATCAGGTCCCTGCCGCTCGGTGCGTACACGTTCGTGACGATCAGATCGATCGAGTCGGACCACCTGAGAGTCAGCTGGCCGACAGGACCTTGATCGTCGAACCGCACGCCCTGAGCCGCGGCCTCGACGGCTGGCCGAAGCAGGTAGGCGACACCGCAACTTTTCGCTCTCCGACACCTGTACCATAGCCGCCCTCCGGAGATCCGTTCG